>UESW01002954.1:49203-116799 GCA_900491605.1 Calamus simplicifolius | reverse complement strand
CATTAGTCCTTCAATTAATATTTTTATTATCATCAAAATATGTATTATTAAACCCTTAAGTTCAACATATGCAAGGCATGCCAAAATACTATCTTAAGGCTAATATTCTCTTTGCTTAGGTTATAACCAAAATGCATGTAGTTATATGGAAACCTACCTCTAGGATATAATACCCAGACCCTAATCTTCTCTTAGTCAGCCGGTGTACTTAGAAAGAGATGAAATAATACAGCCTTTAGATAGCCAAGACAAAGAGATAAGAATCAAAGTTTGGAAGTAATAAGAAGTATGAATATGGTGCCTTTCTCAAAGTATCCAACATTAAGTATTTACACTTGCCATATTAATTTGGATGGTTGAGAGATATCTAGGATGTTGCAAAGTTATTATAATTTTTTTATTTTTCTTATAGGGTTATGGATAGCACCTTTAGTTTGTTTGTTGACATTCAAACATGTTATCATGTTAAATTTTTTGTTTATTATTTACACTTAGAATCAATAGATTAGTGAGTGGTTGCCAAAAAGAAAAAGAAAAATAAATGGAAAAAAATTATATAAATTATTTTGAAACTACTTTCCATATTTTTCTTCTATTTTAAGAAAAAAAGCAAGAGTAATCTGTTGATATATTTTATTTGATAATAAAATGAGTAAAATTTATTAAGCCAATATACTCCATAGTAGTTGGACAGAGCGATCTTGGCCAAATCCGATCTTGTTTCGAATTTAATGTGTTAAAAGTTCATGGATAAGGATATTATTCTTTTTGTAGTTCATTGCATATATATATATATATATATATAAGCCCTTTTGTCATGAATAGAAAAGAGTATTGAAAAAATCACACACCCAACAAATATTTAACAAATATCCTAGAAAGCTTTTGAAGCAATTAGTCTAATATATTATCTTGATGCCAGCCAATATTCTTAATAATATTTTGAATGTTGGGAATCTATTATCTAAAGATCCTTCTAGTAAAGATCTATACCTTTTAGGTGAGATCTTAATTATTACATTTATGCTCCTTTTCTTTTCATACTAATGCCGTCATACTGCCAACACAATCAAATCATACCTAGCTAAGGGGTCATTTGAGGGCATGTTTGGTTGAAAGATAGAGAAAAAATTATTTGTGGTTCATACATTTTTCTATTAAAAAATAAATTTCATGAAGATGATAGTATTTATTTTTCTATATTCTTTTCCTTTCCTATCAAAAAATTATTTTTTGCAAATTTTTCTTACAAAAATAATATCTAAGAACCTTCTATTCAAAAGATAAAACAAAATAATATTAAAAAACTACTCCATTTAATAAAGTTTTTAGCATTTATTATTATTTAATGACCTCTTATTCAAAAGATAAAATAAATAATATTAAAAAAATATTTTTCTCAAAGTGCTACTTCTGAACGATTTGTATTTGTGGCTTTGTTAATTAGTAATGTGCAAGCCAGCAGCAGGCCAAAAATGTGAAGTGGAAGGTGTTCAACCAAAACAGTAATGAAATTGAAAGCATGATTTCAGTAAATTTGGCTCATCCTAAAGCCATCTTTTTAGATGCAAGGGATGCACTAGGACACTTCAACGAACCAACAACCTGAACTCTAATTCCTACTAGAAATTTCTTTTCAGGGTGCCAACCATGCAAAACAAATATACCATTGGTAAAATGACAAAGCAAAACATTGCCGAATCATTACCTTTCCCACTCCTCTAGCTAGCTAAACCTAAAAAATTGATTGGCATCGTCTCCATAAGGGAGGGATAAAAGAAAAAGGGTTGAAAAAGGAAAAAGAAAATGGTCAAACGAGCTCAATTTACTTTTTTTGAGACAATGAAAGAGGACACAACATCAGGGAAAATAAAAGAGTGAGTAAAATGGATGAAAGAGACAGAAAAGAGAGAGAAGCGAAGCATGGAGGTGTACCGCTACAAGACTGACAAGGAACAATTTTAGTTCATCACAAATGTAGTAGACGTTTGATTCAACAACTAGAAGAAACTTGCACACTCTTTACACAACTCAAGGATACTCACAAGATTTCTACAGACTAGCTTAAGACCGTACACATGCCATCTCTCTCTCTCTTACATACAAAGAGACAAGCTGACATTCTCTCTCACACGCATGCACACAAACACACACATACATTCTCTCACACAAACGCACGCACGCGCGCATATGCACATACACATAGAGAGTTTTTCATAATCCCTAAATTTGTAATATCATATTCTTTCATCATGGCCTGCTTAAACTCATCCACCATTTTTGTATATGTGCCTGTGTCGATTAAATCATCCATATAAAGGAAAATAATTAAAAAATTATTACTTTCATGCTTCACACATAAAGATGGCTCATTTGAACTTCTTTGGAATCCACATTGAAGAAGATAGTTGTCTATCTTACTATTCCATGCATGAGGTGTTTGCTTTAATCCATCTAAAGCTTTTCATAATCGATAAACTTTATTTTCTGCAACTCTCTTCAAGTAACCTTTAGGCTTTTCTACGGACACTTCTTCTAATTCTCCATTTAAAAAAGTCAACTTAACATCAAGTTGAAATACCTGCAATTCAAGTTGTCCTACCAAAGCAAGAATCATTCTAATTGTTTCCGTTCATACCGTAAGAGCAAAAGTTTCATTGAAATCAATACCAGGTTGTTGTGAGTATTCTTTTGCCACCAAACGAGTTTTATGCTTATAAATTGTGCCATCTTCATTAAATTTAGTCTTGTAAATCCTTTTTAAGCCCATGATGTCTTTTTCTTTGGGTAAGTCCACCAAATCTCATGTATGATTTTTCTCTATGATTGCAATCTCATCATCCATTGCTTTTCTCCATTTATCTTCCTTTATTTCTTCTTCGAAAATCTATGGCTCATAAGAGAAAAAAGCCATATCACATGATTCATAAATTTCTCTTAAAGAGCATACCTTCCTTGATGGAGTTTCAAAATTTGTTGTGTTTGCAATAGAAGAACTTGGACTTGGAAAATTAGTTGGAACAGAGCCCGTACTATCATTATCTTGATTTTGTTCAGGTTCATTCATCTTTGGCCTATTTTTAAGACTTTCATCCCAATTCCATTTGACATCTCATCAAACACAACATCTTGAGAAATCACCAATTTATTTATGATAGGATTAAAAAGTCTGTATCCTTAGGATTCATTGCTATAGCCAAGAAAGATGAACTTTTCTCCTTTTTTACCAATTTTTTTCTCTTTCTTGTACTGCACTAAGAGAATAAGCAATATAGCCAAAGAATTTAAGAAAATTTACCTGGGGCTTCTGATCATATTAAGCTTTTTATGGAGTTTTGTTGAGAATTGCTTTAGTTTGAGAGCGGTTTAAGATGTAAACAGCTGTGTTGATAGTTTCAGCTGAGAATTTGTTTGGGAGTCCCTTTCTTTTCAGCATACTTCTCACCATTTCAACAATTGCTCTATTTTTTTTTCCACAATGCCATTTTGCTGTGGGATATACCAAATGGTGAGTTGTCCTCTTATACCTTTCTCCTCATAATAATCCCAAGTTTGCTTATAAATGAATTCACCTCCATATCATTTCTTAACATTTGTATTTGCTGCCCATTTTGTCTCTCCGCATATGACATAAATTGAAGAAAAACTAAGAATGCTTCTCATTTTTGTTTAAAAAAATATAACCAAATAATCTAGTATAATCATCCACAAATAATAAGAAATATCTCTTATTACTAAGATATGGTGTTCTAGTTGGCCCAAGAATATCTGCATGAATCAATTCAAGAGGAGCAGAAGCTCTCCAAGTAGCTTTCAAAAATGGTAATCTATGTGTTTTACCATAGATACACTCATCAAAAACTTTATCCTCCTTAGCAATTTTGGCTAAGCCAATCACCATATTCTTGTTTTTCAAGATATTTAGACCTTTATAACTCAAGTGACTGAATTGTAAATGTCATAAATGAGAATCTTCTTTCACTTTGCATTGAAAAATAAATTTCTCACTTAGTGCCGTACATAGAGGAAAAACTTTATTTTGAGTCATTTTAATTTTGGACATAGTGAATTTTGTCTTTTAATCAAAATTTCTGAATTCATCATTACCAAAATTCAAAGGGTATCCTTTTTGTAGCAATTGCCCAACACTAAGGAGGTTTTGAGTTAATTTAGGCACATATAAGACATCATGAATAAGTTTTTTATTACCTTCTATTGTATAGACTGCCACGATTCCTCTTCCTTCAACCTTTTGTATGTTTACATCACCAAGCTTGACTTGACAATAAATATCCTCATTGAATTACTTAAAGACCTCTTTGTTTCATGTCATATGGTTGCTACAACCACTATTTAGATACCAAAATTGAGGTGAATCTACTTTAACTTTCATGCAAGAAAATAATTGATCTTCTTGATTTTTCTTTGAAAAATTTGCTTCATTCTTTTCATTTTTATTTTTATAACAGTAATCTTTTTGTGAATGATTAGGAACTCAACATTTGGTGCATCGAAAGTGGCAATTTTTAGCTTCATGTCCAAATCTTTTGCAAATAAAACATGTAGAGTTTGAGTCAGAATTACCACTAGAGTTTCTGTGCTAAAAATTTCTCTTGCCTCTTCCTCTTTGGTTGGCATTCTGACTCCTTTTTTGAAATAAGCCTCTTCCTTTTTCTTATTCTGCCTTCAAACTTTTTTCTTTAGCCATATTGGGTTATGTTTGAAAAGCTTGATTGAAGGAAAAGTTTGAGTGCCTATTGATCCTTTGCTCATGTGCCTTAAGAGACCCCATTAACTCATGAAAAGTAAGAGTTGATAAATTTTTGAATTCTTTCATTGCTGCAGCTATATGATCAAATTTTGGAGGCAAACATCTTAAAATCTTTTCAACTTTTCTTTTTTCTTGAATCTCATCACCAGGGCTTCTAATTTGGCTAATAATTTCCACTACTTTGGAGAAAAAATGTTGAATGTTTTCACTTTCTTTCATTTCTAAGTTATCAAAGTTTCTCCATAGTGATTGCAAACTAATGGAGGTGGGCTTTGCTTGAACCTTCATACTCCTTTTTCAATATTTCCCATGCATCTTTTGATTTTGTGGCATTCATAATTCTAGCAAAGATGATTTTACTTACTCCTTGGTGAATAAGTTGCAAAGCTTTTGCATCTTTCTGTTTGACTCATCTTTGTTGAAGTTGTGCCTCTCCTTCTTCTTCAAAACCATCTCCAACTAAATCCCACAAGTCTTGCGACATAAAGGTTGTCTGCATCTAAATGCTCCAATATTTGTAATATTCACCATCAAATATTGGAACTGAATTTTGGGAATAGCTAAACAGTGTAGTGTTGTTGTTGGTGGCCATGGATAATAAAAGAAGATTGGTTTTTTTAAGTTGGAGAGGATTTTTGATAAAGCACTACCAGAAATTAACCTTTTAGCGAGGAACAAAATTTCTTAGTGAAAGTCAAAAAATTTTGATGAAGAGTTTCACTTTTCAAGGGATTCACTAACCAAAATGCACTAAAAAATCCCTCGATGATTACCAAGGGATTCATCGAGGGAATTTTTCTTGTTAAAAATTGACTAACTGAATGATTTGTAAGGAATTTATGGTCTCCATGATTTGAACTCACGATCAACTGATTACGGAACGAGCAACAAAGGATGAAAGCCTAGGGTATTTCTTTAGCGAGAAAATCTTGCTGTTCAACCACTTAATAAAGGCATGAAAGCAATCGTTTAAACCTGTGACCAAAGGGTTCAAAGGCTAGCCCATTACCGCTATGTTAATTTTTATTATTAGCAACAAAGGGTGTAAGCCTATGGTTTTGATAAGATTTAAATGAGTTAGAGATAGAAAGAAATGAAAAAAAAAATTTGTTTAATTAATAGTATTAAAATTTAGTACAACTCAACTCATCTAAGCCTTTTCCCAACTATATGGGGTTAGCTACATGAATCTGCTTTCTCCACTATGCTCTATTCAGAACCAAGTCAATATTTAAATTATAAATAGTTATATATTTTTTAATTATTTCTGTCCATATTAGTTTAGGTATACCTCTACCTCTATCCTTATCATAAATTGTTAAAAGATCACTCTTTCTAACTAAAGCATTTAAAGATCTACGTTGTATTTGTCCAAACCACTATAATTAATTTATTCTCATTTTATCTTTAATTGGGGCTACTTCTATCATTTTTTTATATGTTTATTTCTAATTCTATCTTTTAAAGTTTTACCACATATCCATCTTAACATACGCATTTCTGTTACACTTAATTTATTCACATATGTTTTAGTATTGCCCAACTCTCTGTTCCATATAGCATAGTTGGCCTAATAGTAGTTTTATAAATTTTTTCTTTCAATTTTAATGGGATGCGCCAATCATAAAATACCCCCAAAGCACTCCTTCACTTAATACATCCTGCTTTAACTCTATGATTTACATCTTTACCTATTTCACATTCTTGCTAGATAATTGATCCTAAATACCTAAATTTTTTACTTCTTGCTATCTTTTGGCTTGCAATCTTCACTAATTCTTCATTTGTATTTTTACTCTCACTAAAATTATATTTTATATATTCAGTTTTAGTTCTACTAATCTTAAAACCTTTACATTTTAAAGCCTCTCTCCAAATCTTTAGCTTAGCATTTACTCCAGATTTAGTTTCATCAATTAATAATATATCATCTGTAAATAACATACATCATGGATATCATTTTAAATATATTTGGTTAATTCATCTATAACTAATACAAAAAGATATGGACTTAAGACAGATCCTTGATGTAAACCTACAGTAATTAAAAACTCACTAATTTCTCCTATTGTTGTTTTAACAATAGTTATTGCTTTATCATACATATCTTTTTATCAATTCTATGTATCTTTTAGTAACTCTTTTTTCTTTAAAACTCACCATATTATTTCTCTAGGTACTCTATCATATGCTTTCTCTAATTCAATTAATACCATATGAAGGTCTTTTTTTTCTCTGTATCTCTCCATCATTCTTCTTAATAAATAAATAGCTTCCATGGTCGATCTTTCAAGCATAAATTCAAATTGATTATTAAAATTTATTATATAATATTAATTTACTTATAACTTTTATTTTTATACTAGTGAGAGAATCAGTAAATGACATATGCTTGGTATAATATTTTAAAATCACTAAGAGATTTATAAGAAAAAATTCCTTTCTAATATCATTTTTTTTTATTTTTAAAAATATCTTACCAACACCAAGGGATTTACCCCTTAGTAAATATTTAAGGGATCAAACTTTTCTTATATATCCCTTGATAATTTTTTTTTAAATAATCACTCTTTGATCGCTTGCAAATAACTAAGGGATTTTCAAAGAATTTATCAAGAAAAATATATCCCTAGCAAATTCCTTAGAGATTCCTTACCAAAACTAGATTTTGAATGTAATTTAAAATCTCTTGAAAATCCCTTTCTAATCCCTTAGTAATTTTCTGATGGACATATCCTTTAGTAATATCCCTTAGTGAAAGGCTGATTTCTGATAGTGAAGCTCAATACCATTGATAAGTTTTATGCATTGAAATAGTGGTGAAAGTATAAGGATTGAATAAACTTTTTTTTAATATGAAAAAAAAATTTCTTATAATAGTTGAGAGGCTTTGCTGGATCTCTTGTGCTTAAAATGGAACAAATAGCCTCAATTTATAGAGAAGTTAAGAATATTTAAAAGTCTTCCATTTAATCTTATGCATAAAATACTAAATAACATATCTAAGAATTTTAAAGCATACCATAAATACATAAATCACTCGTAAATATGAAAAGTTGTAGAGCTTCAAGAGTCCGGATACAAAAAGTCTTCTTAGTTAATTTTGTAAAAAGTTTTAAATTTTTGAAATTAATTCTCAAACGCAATTTCAATTCATCACAGATGCACCCGACGTTTGATTCAACAACCAGAAGACACTTGCACACTCTTTACACAGCTAAAAGAAACTCACAGGATTTCTACAGACTAGCTTAAGGTGCAGCGTTCCCTCTCTCTATCTCACTCACTCTCTCTCACAAACAAACAAACATTCTCTCTCGCACGTACACAAATACACACGCACGCACGCACACACAGAGATCGAGTTGAAGTGACGCCCTAGCTAATCGCCGATGTTGTTTGACAGCTGAAGTCGGCAGATGGGGCAGGTAGCACTCCTCTCGAGCCAGCTGGTGATGCACGCTGGATGGAAGACGTGCCTGCAAGGCAGCCACCCGACCTGAGTTCCAGTTACCATACCCTCTAGGCAGATAGGGCATTCTTGTGGACTTCCTCCCATGAACGTATCGACAGTCAGATGATGTGCAATCGCAGCAGGAGTTAAACCCCTCTGCAATCCGATTGCTTCAAGAAACGGAGCCAACTCATCCATCTCAGCCAAGCATGAGGTCCCGTCGTCGTTGTCGTCGCCGTCGTCGTCGACGTCGTCGCCGTCGCCGTCGTAGTCGTAGTCGTAGCCGTCATCGTAAATCCAGTTGACTGATGTGTTGAGATCGACGACCATCGACACCGCCCGGTTATTCAGGGCAGCCGCAGTCACGGCGGCACCCCGGGCTTGATTGGTGATGTTGTTGATGAAGTAGTCCTGCACGAAGATGGGCATGTAGGGGACGATCCGAATGTGGGCGAACATGTTCTGCGCCGCCACCATCTCCTCAAAGGACCAGAAATTCTCAAGGTCCTCGAGCCAGGACTCATGGACCAGAGGGGTGAGGACGTTCGGCACTCGAGCGAATCTGATGGTTCTTGAGTAGAGCTAGCTCTTCACCTCTTTCGGATGACCTCTTTCGCAAGGTACAGGAGGAAAGGGGGAGGACGACGCAACAGCCGGTGTGGTGAGAAGGACAAAAGTAATGAGTTGTTCAAAGCCACTTCCTGACACACTATACGATCGATGCAACGTGGAGGAAGCGCTACTAATACATTATTTATTAATTCGTGGTTTTTCTCCGATTTACGCGTAGAGGAGAAAGGAATGAGGTCGATTCTGGTTGAGAGTTGAGACATACGATGCGGTCCATTCTTAAACAAATGCTCAGTTGTAGGGTGTGATGTGATTTACGATATATGCCATGATAGTATCATAATTCTTTATTTTAGGAAACATTTAAAAGTAATACATTAGTAGGTATTTACTATAGGACCATGGGACATTATATTGCATATTTCAGAATTATTACAGAACTATGCTTTAAAATTATTTTATAAATGTGCTAAAATTTAGTATGTTTTTGAATACCTTGCATGTTTGACATATGGCAGATTGCCACCTCTAGATCACTTATGGGTCTGGAGTATGACAGAACCATCATGACCTTGTCGTTTCCCTCCTTTCTTCATCCCTCGTTGCCAATTACAAGCCCATTTTTCCTGCCTCTCATATAAAAGTCTTCCACCCCTGCACCCCTTTCTCCACCACCCTCCCGCTCACACTGTCACCCCCTCAGTGCAATCCGATTGCTTCAAACGGAGCCAACTGCATCCATCTCAGGAGCATGATCCCGTCGTATGTCTGTCGCCGTCGTCCGTCGTCGATCGCCGTCGTCCGTCTGGTAGTCGTCGCCGTCGCCGTCGTAGTCGTAGTCGTAGCCGTCATCGTAAATCCAGTTGACTGACATGAGATCGACGACCATCGACACCGCCCGGTTATTCAGGGCAGCCGCAGTCACGGCGGCACCCCGGGCTTGATTGGCTGTATGTTGTTGATGAAGTAGTCCTGCACTGAAGAGCATGTAGGGGACGATCCGAATGTGGGCGAACATGTTCTGTGCATCGCCACCATCTCCTCAAAGGACCAGAAATTCTCAAGGTCCTCGAGCCAGGACTCATGGACAAGATGGGGTGAGGACGTTCGGCACATAGGGTGGGGCGCCAACCAGCGACGGAGCGCAAATCTGATGGTTCGAACACAGACTTAGAGCGCGGCCGACGATATTGCGGCTCGACGATGTCTGACTCTTTTCGCCCCCTTCTCCACTGGTAATGTGACCAGTTTAGACTTGCTGACCTGCAAGTGCCAAAGGGTTCCATGGCAACTGTGAGCGGTGGGGTGGTAACGAGACACACTCTGGTGTAGGGGTGCGGACCCTTCTATTCATGAGAAAAAGAACAAGACTCCTGCTATTTATCAACGAGGGATGAGGAAAGGAGGAGGGGGCAAGGGCTAAGTCAGAAGGGAGAAACAAAGGTGACGATGAGTTAGACTCGAGACCCGGAAAAGGACGCATGAGTAGAGCTAGCTCTTCACCTCTTTCGGATGACCTCTTTCGCAAGGTACGAGGAAAGGGCAAGGACGACGCAACAGCCGGTGTGGTGAGAAGGACAAAAGTAATGAGCATCAAAGCCACTTTCCTGACACACTATACGATCGATGCAACGTGGAGGAATGCGCTACTCTACCATTATTTATTAATTCGTGGTTTTTCTCCGATTTGGCGTGAGGAGAAAGGCGTGCGATTCTGGTTGAGAGTTGAGACCGAGGTCCAATTCTTAAACAAATGCTCCATGGATGCGATGTGTACCATACTCATCCATGATCCAGGAATAAGTATTTACCACATTTTCATAAGTACCAGGACCGGGATATATATACCATGGGATCCATATATATTATATATATATATATCTTTGATTATATTGCATAAAAAATTATTAATAAAATTTAGTTATGTTATTTTATAATTTGCATGTTTTTGATGGCAGATTGCCACCTCTTGAGACACTCTAGGCCACAAGATGACCATTCATGACCTTGTGACGTTTCCCTCCTTTCTTCATCCCTCGTTGCCATATCAAGCAGCCCATTTTGCCTCCTATAAAAGTCTTCCACCCCCACCCCTTTCCTCCACCTCCTCCCGCTCCCACTGCTCATCACCACCCTTGGCATGGCCAGTCCAGATCCTTCTACTACTGCCTGGGGGGGGACAACAACCACTGGGAAGGGGGCCAAGGCCGCGTCGACATATCCGTGCAGTCGATGCCCACTGCCACGGACCCTCAGCTCGTCGGCCGCGCACAAGTCACGTTCGACCACCAGATTGGTTCCATCCTGATCGGCGCCCCACCCAATGTGCCGAACGAGGAGCTCCTCACGCCTCCGGTCCATGAGTCCTGGCTCGAGGACCTTCAGACTTTCTGGTCCTTTGAGCAGACGGTGGCGGCGCAGAACATGTTCGCCCACATTCGGAACGTCCCCTACATGCCCGTTGTCGTGCAGGACTACTTCATCAGCGTCATCACTAATCAAGCCCGGGGCTCAGCCGTGAATGCTGCTGCCCTGCATCCCCGGGCGGTGTCGATGGTCATCGATCTCGACATATCAATCAACTGGATTTACGATGACGACTACGACGATGGCGCTGACGGCGACGACGACGGGGGCTCATACGCGGCAGAGATGGATGAGGCAGCCGGGGAAGCGGAGGCGGATCCAGTGGTGGGTGGAGCTGATGTGGAACCCGCGGCGGCGGAGGGGGTGATGGGGGATGCCGAGGGGCACCCCACGGCTCCAGAGGAGGTGATCGGGGGCGCCGATGTGGATCTCCCGCGCCGGAAGGAGTGGTGGGAGTAGCCGAGGTGGATCCCCCGGTGCCGGAAGGAGTGGTGGGAGAAGCCGAGGTGATCGCTGGGATCGGAGATATCGTTCTGGTGGGGATTCCTCCAGAGGATCCTGAGGAATTTGTTCCCTTGGACACGTTGCTGACTCAGCCCATCGGCCAGCCGTTGGCTCCGTTTCTGGAGGCAGTCGGATTGCAGAGGGGTTTAACTCCTGCTGCGATTGCACATCATCTGACTGTCGATACCTTCATGGGAGGAAGTACTCAGGAATGCCCTATCTGCCTAGAGGGCATGGTAACTGGAACTCCGATTGGGTGGCTGCCTTGCAGTCACGTCTTCCATCCAGCGTGCATCACCAACTGGCTCGAGAGGAATGCTACCTGCCCCATCTGCCGACTTCAGCTGTCAAGCAACATCGGCGATTAGGGCATTGCTTCAACTCTGTGCGTGAGAGAGAGAGAAAGAGAGTGCGTGAGAGAGAGAGAGGGAATGTGTGCCATCTTAAGCTAGTCTGTAGAAATCCTGTGAGTTTCTTTTAGTTCTGCAAAGAGCGATCAAGTTTCTTCTGGTTGTTGAATCAAACGTCTGGTGCATCTATGATGAACTGAAATTGTTCCTTGTCAAGTCCTGCAGCGGTACACCTCTCCATGCCTTCGCTTCTCTCTCTTTTTCTGTCTCTTTCGTCCTTTTACTCGCTCTTTTCTTCTCCCTGATGTAGTGTCTTTCTCAAAAAAGTAAATTGAGCTCGTTCGATCGTTTCTTTTTATTTTTTGTTTTGTTCCTCCCTTGTGGAGAACGCTATCAGTTCCTTAGGTTCAGCTAGCAAGAAGAGCTGGGAAGGTAATGGTGAGTTTGGTTTGGATGGTTGGAGCCCTGAGAGGAAATTTCCGGCAGGAATTGGAGTTCGGGCTGTTTGGTTTGTTGAAGCGGTCTCACTGCATATCCTGTTGCAACAAAAATTAAAGACGGCTACGTCTACTTAATCATGTTTTCAGTCCCTCTAATATTTTGATTGAGCACCGTGCACTTCTCTTTTCAGTTTCCCACACGGCTGCAAATGCGAACTGCTCAGAAATCCCTGAGAAGAATTTTTTTTAGTTTCACTTACAACATCTTTTTAATATCATTCTTATGTTATGTTTTTGTAGAGAAGGACCGTATATAGTGATGACTGCGAATTAATAGCCTCATCAACTCGAGAACCTGGATTGATATATATCTGGTTTTCTAGGACGACTTCTAGCGTGCAGCCTTTAAATGTAGTTATATATTTGAGACTGATCTCCTGTGAGTAAGTAGGCGTTTATTTCAAGTTGTCACTGATGCTTTCGCTCAAGAGATCGCTCAAGAGATCATAGATATGGTGTCACGCCTTGGGTTTTAGGATGATATATATTATTCAGGTTTTTTTTCTTGTTTATCATATGTTGCGATGCCAGGTCTAGTTCAGAACGGGTTGAGATCTTTTGACCATGTCCATCCGCAATTCAATCTCATGACCGACTCAAACCCACCTCGCCCGTAGATGCATGACTCGACCTTCAACCAGCGCAACTTTAACCCGCTTGACTTGACCATACAGCTCTTGGTTGTCTAACTTTGAGGTGAGCTAGACCGTAAGCATCATTAAAAAGAAAACGACAATTGGAATTCATCAACCAATAGAACCCAAGCTAACCTAATCTAAACAATAATCTACCCCATATATATATATATATATATATATATATATATAGAGAGAGAGAGAGAGAGAGAGAGAGAGACTTGGTTCCATTAAAATATAGTCAATTTAAGAATTTGATCATCTTTTTCATTCTTTGATTTATAAGAATTCCAAAATTATACCAACTTTTTCATCTTTTCATCTTTAGGATTTATAAACTATGTAAATTTAAGAGTGAAAAAATGACCAAATCCAAATTTGACTACATTCAAATATAGTCAAATCTACCCCTCTCTCTTTACACACACACACACACATATATATATATATATATATATATATATATATATGAGGTATGTATGTATGTATGTATGTATATAACTAAGTCTACTCCTCTATACACACACACATATATCTTTCCATAATTTATGGATCTCAAAGATGAAAAAAGTGAAAAGGTGGGAGACCTTGGAATCCGTGTTTATCTAAGAGTGGAGAAGATGATCAGATTTTGAACTTGGCTATATTCAAATGCAGGAAAACCTAAATTCAATCACCTCTCCCACTCTTGGATCTACAAAGTTCATGGATTTCAAAGATGAAAAAAATGAAAAGTTTGGATGGCTCCAAAATTCATGATCCAAGGATAGGAAAAATGTCTGAATCTTGAACTTGACTATATTCAAATTTAGCCAAATCTATGTATGTATGTATATATGTACGTGTGAATAGTTAAGACATATAAAGGAAATATTTCTATACCTTATTAATACAGGAAGTTGGACAGATGCAATGTACGTTCGAGAAAAATATATTATATTACATTTATATAAATTATTTTTTAAATGAATAAACTCATTTGATAGATCAAAGTCTAAAATATGCATATGCATATATGCACACATATGTATGTATATAGATGCAAATATATTTACAAATAAAGAAATAGTTATGGATGGATGTATAAACAAACAAATAGAAAGATAGATTGATATATATATAATAATAGAGGATTTTTGATATTTTTTATCAAAAAATAAGGGGCTAGACTTGGCTATATTCGAATATAGTCAAGTCTAGATCTGATATTTTTTTATCTTTAAATCAACACCATTTATGAATCTCAAAGATAAAAAATGTGAAATAACTTAGAATCCATATAAATGTAAGGGTGGAAAGGGTTACCAGATCCTGGACTTCGCTACATTTGAATATAGCTAAGTCCAGCTCAAAAATAAAAATAATCGAAGTAGAATATTCTTTACATTATTTATAATTACAATGTAGATTTTAACAAATCAATTGAACCAAAAGCTTAGGCAATTGGGAAATAGATCGGGAATGTGAGGCTCATTCAGCTCAAGATTCTATGCATCCAGCTCATTTACTATTTCAATAAGCCAACATCTTGCTCGATTTATCAAGATGAATACAAGTTACTGAAGAATGGATGACTTGCTTGATAGGCCTAGTTTGTGTTAATTAATTAGTTGAATCTAAAAGCTTAAGCTATTAAGAAAGGGATCGGCATTTTATATTTGACTTATTATCTCATGGAAACTAGTCAATAGTCAACAACTAGAATAGTAAGTAATGTAAGATGATTAAAAAATTAACTAAATTAAGAGAATTTAAACTTGTGATCATCAACAACTTGAGATGATTAATTAAGAACTAAACCAAAGAGGATTTCAACACATGATCAAGGTGAATGATGATATCCACAAAATTGAACATTGTCATACCAGTCCAACAATGAAAAGATTAGTATCAATTTAGTCCATGCACATATTGAGGTCCTTATAAAATGCTAGACAAGTGATATATCTGTTATTAGGAGAGATGAAACATCACAATTCATCCTTTCAAGCAAGGTCATGGTGAAGATCTCAATTGCTGCATTCTCCTCAATGGCTAGAGCCTTCTCATCCCTTATCACTATCTACACTAGTGGTTAATAAAACTCTAGGCTCACAACCAAATCATTAGTGTTAGAGAGGAAAGAATGTTGTAGCTGCCAAGGAGGATCGTGAAAATGAGGTGGATGATATTAAGGAAATGATCATGAAGGCGAGGCTTATATGGGCACACACGTATTTTGATTTTGAACTTCAAAATTCCATGTGTTTAGTCATTTTCTATTTCAAATAGTCAATATCATGTTTGATTTTGAGATGAACATGAGTTAATATAGAATGGACTGCTCACTTGATCACCCTAGTTTGTGTTAATTAACTTGTATTTTTAAGTCCATAAGTTTAAGCCATTAGGGAAAGGATCAACATTATATATTAAGCTTAATATCTCCTATGAATGAGTCAGGCTAATAGTTAAGAATAAGAATAATAAGTAATGAGGGATGATATAATTAAAGAGTGATATAATTACAACAAGCATATATATATTACCTGTGATACCTTTCTTTTTGAATCATAATATACCTTTAGTTGTAGGAAGTGTATCCTTTCATGATGAGTAACCTGAAATTGATTGAACTTGATAGAGATGATATTAGCACGATACTTAATTATTTTGTATTTCATCAAAATTAATATGAGGTCAACAATCTCTTCCTTTTTGATGATGATAATACCATTAAGTATTCAATAAGAGATAAGCAATTTCAATTGAAGTATTCTTTGCAATTTTAAAGCATAAGACAGTGCATGCCAAAATATATGTGTAGCGTGTCGAAACTTTGATTTTCAAAACATTTAGGCTATACTTTTCAATAGATACCTTGCAAAACTCTTCCTTTGGTTTTAAAACAATGAACTTTTCAAAACTATGCATTCCATTTTTTCAAAATAAAAAACAAAAATAGAGTGTATGAAAGCTTTAAAATCAGAATGTATGCTTTCCATTTCTTTTCTTTTTTGTTATTAATCAAAAAGAAGGTGAAAGAGTTTGCATCTATCACTGTATGTCTTTTCTTCAAGGAATGAATTAAGTATAGCAAGTAATGATAAGCATAAAAATTTTAACATGAAGCAGATATTATAAAGTACAAATGAAATTATATAAGTCTTACAAACCATACAAACCAGTCATTGATAATTTACAAGCCAATAGAAGAATTGGTCCACAATAGTAAGCAGAAATTAAACAAGCCAAAAGGAATAACAAGAAATATAGGTTCTAAAGTAACAAAGGCAGGCATCCATAAGTAACATTAGTCAATAATTTCAACACGAGAGGATGAAGAAGATCCACGATCACATCTGAAAGGATGGGATGATGACAAATGAGGGGCAGGTCGACGAGTGGGGTGATAAATGCACAAATAATCATCATAAACCTATTAATTAATAGGTCAACATACCTATTATTATTTAATATTTTAATATTTTATATAATATTTTAGGTAAAACCTCATCAACTTAAAGAGCTCAATTTTATAAATCCAACGACGTAAACGACACTTAAATCGGACTTAAAATGAGCTCGAAATTGAATTTACAATGATTTATTTGTTTCTGCACGCATCTCAAAGCAAAGTCGGCAATCCAATTGCCGATTTCATCGTCTTTTCATCCGAATTTTCCTTCTTTTTCTCCCGATTCTTCTCCTCTTCCAATTCAATCATTCCCTCCACCAATCAAGAAATAAATTAGATTGGAAATTCTCAAATTGGAAGAATAAACTTCAGAAGGAATTTTGATTCCGTCCGCGATCTCTTCGGGATTTCTCCGCGTTCGCGTCGTCTCTGCATCCGGGCATTGATATGGAAGCAGGGAGCATCTTTTCCACGTCTGGGCCTCTACAAATAGCAGCAAAGAGGAGTGATTGAGGGAGGAGGCGGCTGTTCCCAGGTTCTAGGAGCCATTGGGAGTCCCCAAGAGCCGTTCGTGAGTTCTCAGTGTCCGTCCGGAGGTTCTGTAGCGTTCATGGCATGGAGGCTCTGTTCTGCATCAGTGGGATCCTGGAGAGTTATGTTCTGCATTCTGTTCTGCGTCCGTGGGTTCCTGGAGAGTTCGTAGAGGCTCTATTCCTAGGAGGTTCGTGGCTTGGAGGCGACTGCAGAAGAAGAACAGAGACTTTACCTTGGTTCGTGGAGGCTATGTTCTGAGTTCGTGAGGATTCGTTCGTGGCTTGGAGGCAGAGGAAGAACAGATGGCCCGGTTCAACCCGTCTTCGGTCTGGTTCAGCCCGGCTTGGTTCAGCCCGTCTTTGGTTTGAATTAGGAAGAGTTTGTTACTTTCTTGTTGCCTTCCTAATGTCAGAAAATAAAACTCTTTAATTTTAGATTTTAATATGCACTCTTGGATGTTATGAAATAAAACTTTTATTCATGTTTAATTTTTATTGAATTTTATTTAAGTGAAAATAATTCTTGATTGATTTATTCTTAAAAGGGACGGGCATGATCTACGGGTACGGGCGTGCTCTTATAAGATAGATTATATCTTAATTATTTTTTACTACTAATTATATTTTTATTTAAATTTATAAATATATTTCAAGATAACCGCTAAAGTTTCTATGGATTTGATCCCTTATTCTCACTATTCTATTAGTGAAATTAAGGTGTTTTAATCGTTGTGCTACGGCACGCATCAGATTTTGGCACCGTTGTCGGGGACTTAAGTGTGTTATTTTAAAAAAATTATAAAAAATAAAAAAATTAGATTAATTTTCTCTTAATTTTATTCTTATTTTTAATTTTTGAATAGTTATTGTCTCTTTATTATTTTTGTTACCTTAATTGTTAAAATTTCATATTTTATTTTTAACATATAAAAAAATTATTATTTTCCTTCTTGTCACAAATCTACATTTAACCTAATTAAAATTTTTTTTAATTAACTTACCTTAAAGAACTTGAAAGAAAACCCTAAGACACCTTCCATAAAACATAATTAATTTAAGGATATATATATATATATATATATATATATAATTATTTTATTTCTATGCTTAGATTAACTTAAGTAAATTTATTTTCTGTAAAACTCAAAATTCTTCCATTGACATCTCATAATTTATTAGGAAATTAGAAACCTAATCAAAAAATCTTTTTAAAAAAGTAATTAAATTAATTTTGTTTGATAATTTCAAGAGCTAGACATCTGTTTGTTGCATAGCATTTTCATAATTAACTTTAAGGGCACAAACCCCTAATCAAGATAAGGTGGGATTTCATCACCCTTTCTTGGCCCACAAACCACATCCTTCATTTTGCATTAATCCAAACCTTTAACTCTAAAATTAACTAGACGTCAACCCCTAAGAAACTCGAGCTCAATAGAACAAGGCACCCAAAAGAGTTGGACCGGGTCGAGATTGACTGCTTAACTAGTGTCTAGAAAAGGAAAGAAAAGTTGTTACTTAATTGGTTCTATTCGCTTACCTAGTAAACAACAGGGGGACCCCCACTGACCTTACCCTTAACTGGCTAGTTGATCAGCTAATTTTTGACTTGGAGGGCTCCAAGACGGTCTTAGAAGTTAGGAGCTGTATAGATCTAGGGTAAACCTAGAGCAGAGAGTATAATCTTTGTTAACTTGATTGCTAAGAATTATTAAAACCTAATTAAATTATTTATTACTCTTAGTTCTAGGAATCTTTTACGATATTTTCTTTAGAATCTTCTTCTTTCTCTTCTATTATAATAAAAAAAACTAAATTACTGTTTGCTTTATAGTCATTGGTAGGGTGTATGCTTGGTCGTCGATCGTCGCAACCCAACCTTATACCCTTAGATCCTGAGATAGAAAGAACTTTTAGAGCAAACAGACTCAGAATTACGGATCTTAATAACAAAAATGATCCACCACGACAGTTAAAAGAGTATTTTACTTTTTCAAGGTATACTTACTCTCTCTGCATTTAAGTGCCTCCAGTGGAGGCTGTCCAATATGAAATTAAGTCAAGTGTAATCCAAATGTTACCATCTTTCTATGGACTTACAAATGAGGATCCCTACAAACACTTAGATGAATTTTTGAAAATTTGCTCAACTGTCAAGATTCAAAATTTCTTCGATGATGCACTTAGGCTTAAGTTATTCCCTTTTTTCCTAAAAGATAGAGCCAAGTATTGGTTAAATTCAGTAGACACTGTTATAATTTCAACTTGGGATCATCTTCAGAGAGAGTTTCTTAAGAAATATTTTCCTATAGGAAAAACGAATCAAATTAGAAAAGTCATAACGAGTTTTTTCCAGATAGATGGAGAGATGTTTCACGAGACATGGAAAGATTAAAAGAACTGATTAGAAAATGTTCACATCATGCCATACCCAAATAGCAACTGGTTCAGTGCTTTTATGATGGTTTATCAGAAAAGCATCGGCAAATGGTTGATGCTTCATGTAGTGGGACATTTATGTTAAAAAATGAACATGAAGCTTAACAACTCTTTGAGACATTGAGTGAGAATTCATTACATCACATGTCAGTTGCTTGTCGAGACCCTCCCATAGAACCTAAAAGAGGTGAAATATATGAAATAGGTCATTCTACATATATCTATACTAAGGTAGATGAATTATCCCATAAACTTGATCGAATTTTACAAGCTGGAAACATCTCTTCCCCATCTACTCAATTACATGAGGTATGCATAATTTGTTCGAGTCCAACCCATTTTATAGGTGAATGTCCAGCTGCATACCAATTTTCTGAACTTGTTCAGGAGCAAGCCCATCAAGCCCAAACCCGATTAGCTCCTAGAATAGGAAATGATCTATATGCAAATACTTACAATCCTGGCTGACGAAATCACCCAAATTTTTCTTGGAAACCTCAACCTGTAACCAATTCATCATTGATCAGACCTAATTATCAAGAAACCAATTTTAGAAGCATGCCAGATTCACAATACCCAAACACCCATAACCTCCACCAAATAATCATCCTACTTTCGAAGACAAAGTGTTACAAGCATTAAAAGGGCTAGAAATGAATACTCAAATCCTTCACTCCCACACACAATCTATTGCAAAACTAGAAACTCAGATAGGTCAATTAGCCACAGCATTCAGTAGAAGGGAGGAGGGTAAGTTACCTAGTCAGCCTATCGATAACCCGAAAGGACAATTTATGGCTGAGGGTTCCAATAGTCCTGATAAATTCTCAGAACATGCTAAATCAGTCATGACTCTAAGAAGTGGAAAAACATTGAACCCACCTGAACCAACCCAAAAATTAGAAGTGGCTAAACCAGAAAAGAGAAGAAATGCAGAAGAAAAAGAATTTAATGATCAAGCAATCATGCCTAAAGCCCCATTCCCTAGTGCTTTAGAATCTCCTTTGTCTTTGGACAAGAAGAATATAAAAATGAATGAGATGCTTGAGTTATTTAAGCAAGTCCAAATAAACTTACTCCTTCTCAATGCTATCAAGCAAGTTTCGGCTTATGCCAAATTTTTGAAGGATCTATGCACACAAAAACGGAAAGCAAAGTCATAAATACCAAAAAAGATCCATTTGACTGAGCAAGTCAGCTCAGTTGTTCAGCAAATAACCCCAACCAAACTAAAAGATCCTGGTACCCTGATTATATCATGTGTCATAGGAAACTTCACAATCAAGAAAGCATTATTAGATTTGGGTGCGAGTGTAAACCTTATCCCAAGTTCAATGTATGAGTTACTCGGATTTGAAGAATTAAAACCCACTACAGTAACACTACAATTGGCAGATAGATCGGTCAAAGTACCTCATGGAATATTGGAAGATGTATTAGTAAAGGTAGATGAATTCTATTTTCCTGTCGACTTCCTTGTGTTAGATATGGAATCTAGCGATAATCCTAACCAAATTTTCATCATCCTTGGACGATCTTTTCTAGCTACCGCTAATGCATGTATAAATTATAGAATAGGTGTTATGGATGTATCTTTTGGAAACAAGAAGATGAGATTAAATATTTTTAATGCTTTCCAAGGACCACCTGTGTAGGATTTAAATGAAGTAAACATGATCGAAGAAGTTGTAGATAAAAAATTCCAAAGTTTGCTTGATTCGGATCCTTTATAAACATGTCTTACACATTTTGGAATAGATGACTTTGATATTGATGAGTATACCAAAGAGATAAACATGTTATTAGAACAACCTAAGTTCAACACCATCCCTCCTTGGACTATAAAATATGAACCACTTCCAACTAAACCAAGCCCTTTAATACCATCCTTGGAAGCACCACCCTAACTAGAATTGAAACCTCTTCCTGTTAACTTAAAATATTCATTCCTTGGACCCAATGATACCCTTCCGGTAATCATTGCATCTACCCTAACCTTTGAGCATGAAGATAAATTGATAGATGGACTTAAAGAATATAAAGAGGCAATTGGATGGACAATAGCTGATCTTAAGGGAATTGACCCTTCCGTTTGCATGCACCACATTCATAGTGAAATTGAAGCCAAACCGCATAGAGACATGCAACAAAGGCTAAATCCAAACATGAGGGATATTGTTAAGAAAGAAGTAGTAAAATGACTTGATACTGGTATCATTTATCCAATTTCGGATAGTCAATGGGTCAGTCCAATCCAATTAGTACCTAAAAAGTCAGGTATTACCGTGATTGAAAATGAAAAAGCGAATCAATTCCTACTCACATATCAACTAGTTGGAGAGTGTGTATAGATTATTGAAAGTTGAATGCTGTGACTAAGAAAGACCACTTTCCTTTGCCTTTTATCGATCAAATTCTAGAACGGCTAGCAGGACAAAGTTTCTTTTGTTTCTTAGATGGATATTCAGGATACAATTAATTCCCAGTATTTCCTGCAGATCAAGAAAAGACCACCTTCACCTGTCCCTTTGGAACATTTGCCTTTAGACGCATGCCATTTGGTCTTTGTAATGCACCAGCCACTTTTCAACGATGTATGTTGGCCATATTTTTTGATATGATTGGTCAATTTTTGGAAGTATTTATGGATGATTTTTTAGTTTTTGGTGCATCATTTGATAGCTGCTCGAGAACTTGACTAAGGTACTGAAACGATGTATGAAATAAATTTAGTCCTAAGTTGGGAGAAGAGCCATTTTATGGTTCGTGAGGAAATTGTGCTCGGACACATTGTTTCAGAGTGAGGTATTGAGGTTGATAAAGCCAAGGTTGAATTGATCTCAAATCTACCACCCCCAACCTCAATTAAACAAGTACGATCTTTCCATGGTCATGCTGGTTTTTACAGACGCTTCATCAAGGATTTTGGCAAAATTTCTAGACCATTGTGTAATTTGTTGACTAAAGATAGTTCTTTTAATTTTGATGAAGATTGTCTAACAGCCTATAACATCCTTCGAACTGCTTTGACCACTGCACCAATTATCAAGCCCCCAGATTGGACCATACCCTTCAAAATTATGTATGATGCTTCTGATTATACTGTAGGGGCAGTTCTAGGATAGAAACTCAATCGAAACCCATGTAATTTATTATGCTAGTAAAACTCTTTTGGATGCACAAATGAACTATACTACTACTGAAAAAGAATTACTAGTAGTTGTGTTTGCCCTAGAAAAATTTAGATCATATCTGTTAGGGTCTAAGGTTTTAGTTTATTCTGATCATGCAGCATTGAGGCATCTTTTATCAAAAAAGGATATAAAACCCAGACTGATTAGATGGATCCTTCTATTACAAGAATTTGACCTAGAAATCTTAGATAAGAAGGGTTCTAAAAATATGGTAGTAGATCATATCTCTAGGATCTCAGTGGAATACAATAAAGAAATAATCAGAGATAGGTTTTCTGATGAGCAGCTATTTTCAATTTTCCATAGCAGTCTTCCTTGGTTTGCCCACATTGTGAATTATTTGGCAACAGAAAAAGTACCTTTCCACTGGTCAAAAGAAGAAAAAGATAGATTTTTCTTATAAATCAAATATTACTTTTGGGAAGACCCTGAATTATTTAAGTACTGTTCAGATTAGGTGATTAGGCAATGTGTCCCTGAGAGTAAATTCAAAAGTATACTTAACTTCTGTCATTCTCTTGCCTGTGGGGGACATTTTAGTGGAAGAAAAACTGCAGCAAAGGTACTGCAAAGGGGTTCTATTGGCCAACTCTTTTTAAAGATGTACACGAATTTGGGCGTAATTGTCTCCAATGTCAACAAACAGGAAATATTTCTCGAAAACATATGATGCTCCTAAACCCTATCTTGGTTGTAGAAATTTTTGATGTATGGGGTATTGATTTTATGGGCCCATTTTCTTCCTCTTTTGGATTCGAATACATTCTAGTGGCAGTTGATTATGTGTCAAAATGGATTGAAGCCATGGCAACTCGAACCAATGACCATAAAGTTGTAATCAAGTTTATTCAGCATAACATCCTTAGTCATTTTGGATGCCCAAGAGCTATAATTAGTGATGGGGGTACACATTTTACGAATAGACACTTTGAAGGATTAATGAACAAATATGGAATTACTCATAAGGTAGCTGCACCTTATCATCCCCAAACTAGTGGCCAAGTTGAAATATCAAATAGAGAAATTAAACATATCCTTGAGAAAACGGTGAGACCTGATATGAAAGATTGGTCAGAACGTTTGGATGATGCATTATGGGCTTATCGTACTGCATTTAAAACTCTCATGGGAATGTCTCCTTACCGGCTCGTATTTGAAAGGCCTGCCATTTACATGTAGAATTGAAACACCGTGCATTTTGGGCCATCAAGCAATTTAATTATGATATGAAAAAGGCGGGTGTTATTAGAAAACTTCAATTGAATGAGTTAGAAGAGCTACGAAATGATGCATACGAGGGCTCAAAAATTTATAAAGAATGAATCAAAGCATATCATGACAAATTTATTAATAGAAAAACTTTTGAACCAAATCAAAAAGTATGGCTTTACAATTCAAGATTACATCTTTTCCCTGGAAAACTTCATTCACGATGGAATGGACCTTTTATAGTACTCAAGTATTTCCTCATGGAGCTGTAGAGCTTAAAGACCCCAAGCAGGAAAATACATTCAAAGTAAATGGCCAACGTTTGAAACCATATATAGAAGAAATTAATGATGGAGAAGTTGTTGAATCAATTGATCTTGTAAACCTAACGCTATTATAATGAGTAGCACAGTCTGGCTGAAGACTTTAAACTTAGCGCTCTTGGGAGGCAACCCAGTTTATTAGTTATTTTTAACTTTCTGTTCTTTTAGTATGACCAAAGAAGAGCAACAGAAGTAGATTGAAAGAAGATGGCAACAATGAAACCTCCAACCTTCAAATACTCTACAGGTAGTATCTTTCTTTGAAAGTAATTTTTCTTTACATTAGGGATAATGGAAATTAAGTTGGGAGGGGGGGGGGAGAATAAGTAAATCCTTGAGTAAAACTATAATCAGATGTGTGTACCAAATTCTGTCTCGATTTGAAGTTAATCAAGCAGTCTATGAATGATTAATGGTTAGATTATTTTTGAGATACTGAGGAATAAATTAATCAAGCAGTCTATGAATGATTAATGGTTAGATTATTTTTGAGATAGTAAGAAATAAATTATTAAGAAAACCTAATAAAAGGTAGGGTTTAGCCCAAAAAAAAATTTTAGAATAATTTTAGACCCTTCTGACCACTGATCTTAATAGTACAATCTACTTAATAAGGGTATGGGTGAAAATATCATTCAAAAAAAAGAGAAAAAAAAAAAAATCTCTCTTAAAATTAATAAATTAGGTTCTTAGGATCTTTCACTAAGTAACCGGGCCCCGCCATCTAAGCAAGTGATGTTGTTCGCATAAAAAAGTGAGAATGTAAAAGAACCTAAGTAGAGTCAGTTCTACCTAAAGCCTTTTTGACTCGAGTCAGTAAGTCCGAGGGGTGTTTTACACCTAATGCCCTAAAACCAATTGGTTTGGGAGCCATTGGCCTAAAGCTCGTTACAAGAGTTAATTAGAAAGCAAGGGGTTAGGACATTGCACTGACTTTACATATAAATAAATAAATAAATAAAGGAACTAAATTACACAAGACACTACACCCAACCCAAATTAAGTTAGAAGACTTAAACAGAAAAGTGAAAAGTTGGTAAAGGAAGACTTCTATAAATTCTTGTGGACTACACTCTATCACTAAATGGGTAAACTTAATAATCCGATGAAGTACCTTCTTTATGATCTAACCAGAAATTTTTTTAGAAATGTAAGATAACTATCAATTCTTGGACTAGCTTGGTACATATTTCTAAATTCCTTATTTACTCGAGGACGAGTAAGATTCAAGTTGGGGGGAGTGATAAATGCATAAATAATCATCATAAACCTATTAATTAATAGGTCAATGTACCTATTATTATTTAATATTTTAATATTTTAGATAAAATCTTATCAACTTAAAGAGCTCGATTTTAGGAATCCAACGATGTAAACAGCACTTAAATCGGACTTAAAATGAGCTCGAAATTGAATTTACAATGATTTATTTGTTTCTGCATACATCTCAAAGCAAAGTCGGCAATCCAATTGCCAATTTCATCGTCTTTTCATCCGAATTTTCCTTCTTTTCTTCCGATTCTTCTCGTCTTCCAATTTAATCATTCCCTCCACCAATCAAGAAATAAATTGGATTAGAAATTCTCAAATTGGAAGAATAAACTTCAGATGAAAGGAATTTTGATTCCGTCCGCGATCTCTCTGGGATTTCTTCACATCCGCATCGTCTCTGCATCCGGGCATCTGATATGGAAACAGGGAGCATCTTCTCCACGTCTGGGCCTCTACAAATAGCAGCAAAGAGGAGCGATTGAGGGAGGAGGCGGTTGTTCCCAAGTTCTAGGAGCCATTGGGAGTCCCCAAGAGCCGTTCGTGAGTTCCCAGCGTCCGTTCGGAGGTTCTGTAGCATTTGTGGTGTGGAGGCTCTGTTCTGCATCCGTGGGATCCTGGAGAGTTCTGTTCTGCATCCGTGGGTTCCTGAAGAGTTCGTAGAGGCTTTGTTCCTAGGAGGTTCATGGATTGGAGGCGACTGCAGAAGAAGAACAGAGACTTCACCTTGGTTCATGGAGGCTCTGTTCATGAGTTCGTGAGGATTCGTTCATGGCTTGGAGGCAGAGGAAGAACAGAGGGCCCGGTTCAGCCCGTCTTCGGTCTGGTTCAGCCCGGCGTGGATCAGCCCGTCTTTGGTTTGAATTAGGAAGAGTTTGTTGCTTTCTTGTTGCCTTCTTAATGTCAGAAAATAAAACTCTTTAATTTTAGATTTTAATATGCACTCTTTAATGTTATGAAATAAAACTTTTATTCATGTTTAATTTTTATTGAATTCTATTTAACTGGAAATAATTATTGACTGATTTATTCTTAAAAGGGATGGGCCGTGATCTACGGGTACGGACCGTGCTCTTATAAGATAGATTATATCTTAATTATTTTTCACTACTAATTATCTATTTATTTAAATTTATAAATTTATTTTAGGATAACCGCTAAATTCCTTATGGATTCGATCCGTTATTCTAGCTATTTTATTAGTGAAATTAAGGTGTTTTAATCATTGTGCTACGACACGCATCATGGGGTCTTCTACCTTCGGAGATAATTGAGAGATGAAATTCACAATCTTTTGTTACATAATGTGGCAATCAATAATGAGCAAGGTATGATAGTCAAGAGCAAATTGAGCCTTCTCAGTTTGCAAGCAAAAAGAAGCAATCTTATTACATGCAATGCTAGCACTTTTCAACAAAGAATTTACATCATTTTTTAACTTGCCCAACTCAGTAAAGAACTTAGAAATGTCCACCATCTCACCATATCTGAATGCTTTTCCTTTTATGACATCCGCATTAAGCTGTAAATCATGTAAGCTCGCTTTGATGTCATTTAAGGTAGCATACATAGAATATATGTGGGAAACCATAAAAGTCTCAGAAGAATAGGAAAATGAACTATTGACAGATCTACCAAGAGAAACAACATCAGAAATCCTGCGAACCAAAGTATCCATGTCATCAAGGTCCATTTTGGTAACCATAGGATGACTTGGTTGGAAAGGATTCTGAGTAGGTTATGGAACATTGGGTTGATTTGAATCAGTGGTAGGATTGTTAACAAAGGAAGGATTAACATTAATAGAAGGATTGGGGTCCATGGGCATAAAAACTTATTCAGCAAACATATAAGAATAATTTGTAGAAGGATCAGTAAACAAAGAAGTAAAATTTTGAGGTGCATTAGGAGCAGAAGAATAAGTTTGAGGTTCAATAGAAATAGATAGATAACACTGAGCTTCAATAGAAATATAAGGGTGAATTTGAGGTTCAGCGAAAAATTCCTGATGCACAGTAGATTGCTTCCCCTGGACAGGTGCAGAAATTTCTTGCATTTTTTCTTTGCTCCTTGTCCAAAGGCCATCTACCTTAGCAAAATCCATACGAATTAATATATGCTCATTGAAGACATCGGTATGGCTAAGATTATAGACATTCTCACATCTAACATCAACATAAAAATAATTAAAGACATGGGTAAGAAGTAGGCATAGGGTAGAGCTACTCTAGATCTACTAACTGCCTCTCTTATCACACAAATTATTTTTCTAGGAAGGTGTAAATGACTTTGGGTCACAATATGAAATATTATAGTCAAATCTCAGTCATTCACATAATTAAAACTACCACTCCTAGAGGTAAGACACCGAGAAACAATACTGTGTAGTAACCTCATTTTCGCATTCAAATCCTTAGCAAAAATATGATCAATATGAGAAGCATCATCAATATCAAGAACAGTTTCTAATTTGAACTTTTTGTCATCAAGAGTGTCCTCACCAAAACCGGTATCTAGAATATTCAAAATCTCTCTCAAAGTATTTTCATCAAAATCAATTCTAACACCTTTAACTTTTGAAGATACTCTATCATTTTCAAAGCTAATATTATGATAAAAATTTTTGACAAGATCTGGATAAATGGAAAGGTTATCTTAAATAAATGTTCCCATCCTTGATATGCTAAGTTTTCTTCAATAAATTTTTTTAGAAGCTAGAAACTCAAAATCAACTATTTTTTTAAACGCTACAGATCTTCTAATCATAGATTGAAAACTAGAAGGATTAGAAGGAAGCACTCACTGATGCCTTGGTAAGAAGATCCACGATTAGATTTACCTTTGGGAGCCATTGATCCAATGAAAGCAATGGGATTTTTGAAGTTGAATGAAGAAGTGGAGGCTTGAAGGGAGAAGGACAGCTTGACTTGGAGAAGAAGATGCTCGGTTTGGAAAAGGGTGAAGAACAGCTTGGGAAGTGGCAAGAAATCAGTCCTTAAAAACATCCGGTCCCAATTCCAAAAGTTGAAAACCAACAAAGCAAAATTGGTCTTCTAAAACAAGGAATCTGGTTAACCAGTAGCCAAAAAGTGGAGGACCGATTTTATGTTTTTGGTATTTTACTCCAAAAAGTGGGATGCCAAAATGCTAAAATCGGTAACCCAGGGAAAGTAAAAGCAAATATTTTCATTCATTCAAAACATCAATCAAAATAATTTAAAATTGATCCAATCAAAATCTTTAAAATTATGGAATATGAAGATCAAGCAGTTGCAATTCATATGACATAAACTTCATGCAATGATAATGAGTACAAGAGTGTATATAAATTTAAAAATTATAACAACTCAATTAAATATAAGGATAAAGCATACCAAGCTCTCTTCTAATTTCATAAAATTTTGATTCATCAAGGGGTTTTGTAAAAATATTAGCGAGCTGCAAATCAGTACAAACATGCTCAAGCATAATATTACCATTATTAACATGATCTCTAATAAAATGATGCCTTATTTCTATGTGTTTTATCCTAAAGTGCTGAATAGGATTTTTAGTTAAATTGATAGCACTAGTACTATCGCATTTATTGGAATGTCTTTATGTTTAATACCATAATCTTCTAGCTATTGTTTAATCCATAAGAGTTGAGCAAAACAACTTTCAGCTACAATGTACTCAGCCTCAGCTGTGGACAATGCTACTAAAGTTTGTTTCATGCTAAACTATGAGATTAAATTAACACATAAAAATTAGCAAGTTTCACTAATAGATTTTCTGTCTAATTTACAACCTGCAAAATCTGAATCAGTGTATATTAAGTCAATGCTAGATTGTTTGTCATACCATAATCCTAAGTTTACTGAACCATTCAAATATTTAAAGATTCTTTTAACAGCTAATAAATGTGGTTCCTTAGGGTTAGCTTGATATCTAGCATACATATAAATACTGAATAATATATCTGACCTACCAGCAGTTAAATATAATAAAGATCCTATCATTCCTCTATATAATTTTATATCAACATTTTTATCAGTACTACAAGAGTCTAATTTACAAGAGAAGCTCATAGGTGTACTGATATACTTAGAAGTCTCCATGCCAAATTTCTTTAATATTTTCTTTATATATTTGCTTTGGCAAATGAAGATTCCATCATCACTTTGCTTGATTTATAATATGAGAAAATAATTTCTCTCTCCCATCATGCTCATCTCAAACTCTCCCTACATAAGCTTTGCAAAGTCTTGATATAATATTTTGTTAGTAGCACCGAAAATGATGTCATCAACATAAATTTGAACAATAAGCATATCATCATTTTCTTTTTTAATGAAAAGCATTGTATAAACATTTTCTCTAATGAATTTATTGCTAATCAAGAATTTGCTTAATCGATCATACCATGCTTGAGGAGATTGCTTCAAACCATACAATGCTTTATTCAATTTAAAAACATGGTTTGAAAACTAGTGGTTCCCAAATCCTGATGGTTGTTCAACAAACACTTGCTCGGCAATAAATCCATTTAGGAAATCACTCTTAACATCCATTTGATATAACTTGAAATTCATAAAGCATGCAAAAGCAAGTAAAAATCTAATAGCTTTTAGTCTAGAAACAGGAGCATAAGTTTCATCAAAATCAATTCCCTCCTCCTAACAATAACCTTTAGCTACTAGTCTTGCTTTGTTTCTAACTATATTACCATGCTCATCCAACTTGTTTCTAAATACCCATTTAGTCCCAATGATTGGATGATCATGAGGTCTATCAACTAGTTTCCATACATTATTCCTCTCAAATTGGTTCAATTCATCATGCATAGCATTTATCCATTCTATATCATCCTTAGCATCATCAAAACATTTAGGTTCAATATGAGACACAAATGTTAAATTATTATAAATATCTCTAAATGAAGATCTAGTTCTAACACCATGTGTGAGATCACCAATAATAAATTCCTTTGAATGATTGTGTGCATATCTCCAACCTTTTTCTAGGTCAAGATTACCTTGAGGTTCTTCGTGATTTACCTCTTCTTGATTTGATTGAACAATTGGATTCTCTTTTTCTTCCAAAGTGAGTTCCTTCACTTGATTTTCAATATCTCCTTGGCCATTATCTTCAAAGGTGACCATACCTCCATCTTTAACTTCCAAAGTGATGAATTGTGATTCATCACCCATCATGTGTCTCGAACACTCGCTATCAAGATACCATTTTTGTTTAGATCCACAGATTGTAAGACACACCTACAAACATAATGTCACGTCTTACTCATAGGTACCTAAGTTTTTTTGGATCCTTTGGGGTTAGATAATATGATTCTTTTTGGAACCCAAACTTTCTTGACACTATTGCATGCATAGGACTTATGTCCCTTCAAACCACATTTAAAGCAAGTAATATTAAAAGATTGATCAGCATGTATGAAAATATTTTTCAAAGACTTTTATTTTCTAAAAGGATTATAGCCTAATCCTGCTCTATCAAAAATAGCTTTTTGACTATCTAAAATCATATTTAATTTTAAAGAACTTAATGTAAACTTATCTACTATAGGTTTAAGTCTATCAACTTCAGTTTTTAAATCCTTGTTTTCTTTCTTCAAAGAATCATTTTCTTCCATATATTTATTATTTTCTAAAACTAGGTTTTGCATTTAATTTTTTAAATCTTTATTTTTGGAACTAAGATTAGTAAAATCATCAACTAACTCATAAAAAGCACCATTCAATTCTTCAAATGAAAAGTCATCAAGGAAACTTGGACTTAGCTCCTCAGTGTTCACCTTGAAGCAAAGAGTAGCTACTTTATTTTTTTCATCTCTCTCGAAGCTTGAATTTTCAGAATCACTCCATGTATCCATCATAGCCTTCTTCTTGAATTTATTGAGACCTTTCTTAAGTTGTGGACATTCTAATTTAAAATGTTTTGGCTTCTTGCATTCATAAAAGATAATTTTATTTTCTTTTTCTTTGTTTCCATCTCCTCTTACAAATGATTTTCTTTTTCCTTCAATTTTTTTGCTTTTCATAAATCTTTTAAACTTTCTAGTAATGAGGGCCATATCCTCATCATTACTTTCATCCTCTGATTCTTCTGACACTTCCTTTTGTTCAGAAATTTTGAGAGCCATTGTCCTTTTTTTCTTTGACTCATCTTCATCAGTATGTTGTTTAATTTGAAGCTTATGAGTCATTAGTGATCCCAACAATTCTTTCAAGGATAAAACATTTAGATCCTTTACCTTTTGAATAGTAGTGACTTTGGCTTCTCAAAACCTAGGCAAAGATCGTAATACCTTTCTCACAAGATCAGCATTCATACCTTCCTCACAAGATCAGCATTAGTATATGATTTACCAAGGCTTTTAAGTCCGTTAATAATATCAGTAAATCTAGTAAACATTTTAGAAATTGATTCACTAGAATCCATCTTAAATAATTCATATTTATGAACAAGCATATTTATCTTGGATTCTTTCACTTGTTTGGTACCCTCATGGGTAACTTCTAATCTATCCCAAATTTTCTTGGCAAATAAATAAGTAGATATGCGATTAAATTCATTAGCATCCAATGAACAATATAAAACATTCATGGCCTTAGCATTGAGCTGTGCTAATTTCTTATCATGTTTATCCTATTTCATTTTTGGTTTAGGAATCTTCATATCATTTAATCTAGTCGTGGATGTGTGGAGACCATTTATTATGATACTTCATAGGTCATAGTTAAGTGCTTGAATGAAAATTTTCATTCTAGCTTTTCAATATCCATAATTTGTGCCATTAAATAGAGGTGGCCTATTAGTGAATCATCCCTCATTCAACAAGGTTTCCATAATCTTTAGCTCTAAGCTTTTTAAGGCTTAACAATAAGAGCATCTGCTCTGATACCACTTGTTGCCCAAATCTAGCAATCCAAGAGACAAGGTGAATTGGGTGTCTTTAAAATTTAATTGACTATTAAGTATGTGCACTTATATTTCTTTTGCAAATAAATAACGTGGAGTAAAGTGAATCTAATATGAAAACAATCATAGAAAAATATCATAATCAAATACATAATATTTATAGTGGTTCGGTGCCTATCCTGCACCTACATCTACTCCCCAAGAATACCTCGGGTATTTTCACTAATCACCACTAGCCAACCTGGCTAGCACACTTATTTTTGGGCACAAGTAAGCCTTACAAATATAATCCCGGATAGACCTCTACCCAATCACGTTTCACAACTGTGAAACAAATCAAAGCACAAGTAGTAGAGAGTGTTTAATACAAGATGCTCCTAATAAATGAGCAGATTTAACAATAATAATACTTATCAACTTGAAGAGCTAATCCCGAAGTAGCTTCTTTCTTTAATGATGCAGCAGCACAAGAGAATCCTTCAAGGAAGCTTTGAATGCTCTTCAAAGAGGGTAGATGGAGCTTTAATCACTATTTTAATAATCAGCAATCAATGAACTCCACAATCAAAGCAATACTCCAACCAACTCTAATAAATCTCTCTTTTTCAAATTATTTTTTTTCACAATTTTCACTAATATTTTTTTCTTTTTCCAAAAATCACTTTTTCTCTCTATTTTTGAAACACTGTTCAACACTACAATTTATAACAAGAAGAAAACACTACAATTTATAACAAGAAGAAAAATATATCCATTGCATTACCGTTGTGAGATGGAGAGGAGAGAGAGAGAGAACACACTCTGCATAATTAGCTCCAACTGTGGAATGAAATTTGAAACGTTAACAGCCATAAAGAAACATCCGAATTCCAACAAGATAGCATCCCAAAATCCTCAAATCGGCAAGCAAGGGAAGAAGTTGGCATACCAACTTTTGGTACCAGAAGCTTCCAGCCGAATGAGTTACTAAACCAGCATGCCAACTTCGAAAGTTGGTATTCCAACTTTTGAAACTAGCAAGCCATGTTTGAACAAAAAAAATTCAGCTAGGGAGACAGCAAAAGGCTTTAGAAAATTAGCATGCCAAGTCCAAAGCCTAGCATGCCGAAATATAATGCATAGGGAGCCGGCAAAACATCTTGTAAAATCAGCATGCCAACTTCAAACACTAGCGTGCCAAAATATAAAGCATAGGGAGCCGGCAGAACATCTTGTAAAATCAATATGCCAACTTCAAACACTAGCATGCCAAAATAAAAGTTGGCATTCCAAGAATAAGCATCAGGGAGCCATAACCGAAAGGCATCAAAAATCAGCATTCCAACATCCCAAAATAAGCATTGGGAAGTCAATCCGAAAGGCAACAAAAGTCGGCAAATCGATTTAGAAAATCAGCAAGCCATACTAAGTGCTAGGGAGCCAATCTGAAAGGCAAACCGAAGGCAACCGAAATTGGTATCCAATCCGAAGGCAACCGAAGATAGATAGTTTAAGAGCACAATCCGATAATAATTCAAAATATCATAGAATTATAAATAGAAACTTGTAAGATACTTGAATCCAGTTTAAGACAATGCAAATATAATTAAACTTGAAAGTCATTTTGTCGAATGAACAGTAGAACATAAAACGTATGAAAATCATCCAGTGACTGTAAAAGCTTAAGTTCATTGAAGAGTGATATAATTACAATAAGCATATATATATTACCTGTGATACCTTTCTTTTGAATCATAATATACCTTTGGTTGTAGGAAGTGTATCCTTTCATGATGAGTAATCTGAAATTGATTGAACTTGATAGAGATGATATTAGCATAATACTTAATTATTTTTTGTTTCATTAAAATTAATATGAGGTCAACAAGAGAGTTTGAACCCACGACCATTAGCAATATGAGATTATTAAATAATAACTAAACCAAAGTAGAATTCAACTCATAACCAGCAACCTGAATGATAATATCCCCTATAAGATAAACATCGACATATCCTAGTAGTGAAAAAATTATTGTCAACGTAGTCTATGTATATATTAAGGTCTAAAGAAATGCTTAAGAAGTGATGTAATTTATTCATTATTAGGAGAAGCAACGCCCCATCCTTTGTCCTACCTCAGCCCTTGACTCCATGCCAACCTCACCCTTTCCCTCTTTTTCTTTCTAAGTCATTGCCTCATGGCAATGGCATCAAAGAAGACCACAGCCATGGTCTCCATGGCTGCATCATTTTTAGTGGCGGTAGCCTACGGGACACCACTCGACTCCGGCATGGGAGTACCCTCGAGTTGGTTAAGACCCTAAAAGCACTGTACCCGCCGAGTCACCTCTCGGGCGGCACACAGACCGCCAAAATGGTTCTAAAGGGCCCTACTTGGCCCTCACGGTCTCCAAGTCATCACAGACCTTCCTCGGTCAAGCCCCGCTCGACCCCCGATGCCCTCAAGTCGATCTCGGTGCTAAGTTGCCCTCGGATTGTTCCAAGTCCTTAGAAGATTCGCGCACAGACGAATCTCCCTTCAAACAACCCGCGACAGCATAATGCATCTTAAGCAATCTCCCACGCGGCTGGCATATCCCTCAAAGACGCATCCAAACGTTGGCAAATCTGGGGCTGCGATCTAGCACGGCGTCGTCAATGTGCGCAATGCTCAGAAATAGAAAACATCTCAGAAGGAAAGGTCCTCCTCATTAATAGGTACGGGGCCCACCTTGTCGTTAGTTGCACGACAAAACGTTCGACCCAGAGGAAAGAAGAGACAAAGTGCAAAAACATCTTACAAAAGGCTTTTCTTCATTAATAATGAAATTGAAGTACAAAATTTGGCCCGAGGCCGGTTACAAAAAGAAAAGGAAAAAAGAAGAAACAACAACTCTTCAGGGCTTGCTTGGGCCTGGCTCTTCCTCGTCATCCTCTTCCTCAGCCGGCTCCTCGTCACACTCCCTGGGGCGGATCCCCTCGAGCTTGGCGATGTCGATTTTAAGAGCTGCGGACACCTTAGTTTTGCACATGTCGAAGCCCTTAGCATAGGCATCGAGGCTGGCCTCGAGGACCTCCTTCCCGAATTCCGGCGAGGACTTATAGTTGGCTATGGCCTATCCCGCCCCGGCCTCAGCCTGTTGGGCCCTGGCATCGGCCTCCTGGGCTTGCGTCTTAGCCCGCTAAGCCCTACCTTTGGCCTCCTTGGCTTGCGCCTCAGCCTGCTGCGCCCTGGCCACTGCTGCCTTAGCCTGTGCCTCGGCCTCCCAGGCTCGGCCCTCAGCTTCCTCGGCTCGCATTGGCCTCGTCTGCATGAGCCACGGCCTCAGCTTTCTCATGGCCCGCCTCAACCGCCGCCTTCTCCGCGGAGGCAGCTCTCTCAACAGCGGCCCTGGCCTCATCTCGCGCCACCCCAACCTTCCTCTCGGTGCATTGAAGCTGATGGACCATCTCCTCATTCCGCTCCACGGCGGCCTTCAGTCTGTCTGAGACTAGTTCCAATTTGGCCTTGACCGCAGATGCCCGGCCACTCTCAGCTTCGGCCCGGCATTCCGCCTCCCTTATTCGGCTGCCCAGATCCTCCTCCCGGGCCTTGGCCTCGTAGTGAAGTCGAGCAAGGCTCTGGGACTGCGCCATGCTCTCTTTCTTATACTTGTCGGCCTGCGCCATGGACTTTATGAGCACGTCCGCTGAGTGAGACATCGCCTCACGAAGGGCTATCGCACCGTTGGCCATCTGCGGCAGAAGAATATGTTAGCCATAGAAGATTGAGACATCGGAAGACACGTCCGAAAATGAAAGGAACTCAAAGGATTACCTGGACAACGGAGACCATCACCATATCTAGGAGCGCGGAGTGGCTCAACCCTCGCATCTTCTCCTCAGACTCGGCAGTCCGAAACTTCGACAAGAGACAGGCGGCCCGCTCGGCGTCTGTCATCGAGCCGAGCACGGGTGCTGGCCGCGCCATCTTCTCCTGCGGCCCTTTAGCCCGAGGGCAAGTCGGGCAGCACGCTGATTGTTGGGATGAGCTCTCCAGCTCATCCCTCTGCTTCTTGGTCACCTACGTCCCAGCCCTGGACCTTCTGGCGACTAGCTCCCCCTCTCCGACAGTTGGGGGAGCACTCTTCGTCTCCGGCTCGACGGCAGTCGGAGGGCTGACAACAACTGTAACCTGCCCCACCTTGAGCACATTGGCGGTAGCAGGGGCTTCCTCTTCAAGATCCACAACCACCACGGCAGCTTTGGTGGTGACCGGAATCTCTCCTTCCTCTATTTCGGTCCCAGCCAGCCCCGGGACCACTTCTTCAACCGGCGTTTCCTCAGTCGGCTCCTCTGCAGGCGTTGGAGCCTTGGGGACTTCAGCGGCTTAAGCCGGCTCGGCCCGCTCTTTCCTTCGAGCTTTCTTCATTGGCCTTGATGTTTCCCTGGTCGCCGGCATCTTTTGCTTTAAGGAGGCTTCAAACGAGCCGGCGGGAAACTTCATCGCTGCACCCAAAAACAAGGAATGTTAGCAACAGCGTACAGTAATCCTCCGGTCGAGACAGAAGGAATCAGACGTCGTGCTCATTGACCGCCGGGGCCAACTCGGCCTCTATCAGATTCTCCTCGGATAGGAGTTCCTTGTAGCCAGGGATTTGGCAGTTGGACAATTGAGTGAAGAGCTCCCTATCCCTTTACCCAATGGTGGAGTTATCGTTGGAGCTGGTATCTGGCTCCCTCTAGTCGGCCCTCACCCCCTCGACTTGGGCAAAGAGGAATCGAGGCTTCCACCCTCTAATTTTAGATGGGAGACCTAGGGGAAATGCCCTATCTAGCTTGGCGATGAATGCCCACCAGACCCTCTCACCTTGGCGACGGAGCTTATAGAAAGCCCGGAACAGTGATAACCTTGGCCGGGCCTCCTGGAAGTAGCAAAGAATGACAAAAGCGCAGATAATCGAATCGAATTCAGAGTCAACTGCGCCAGCACTAATCTATACCTATCTAAGAGATTCAGGAAAAAAGGATGAAAAGGGAGGCGCAGTCCACATCAGAAGAACTCCTCGTATAGAGCGACCCGACCAGGATGGGCAGAGGTCACTCTATCTTCGAGCCCCGACGCGGACAGGCAGATGAAGCTGGGGACCATATACTTAGCCCTAATAGCCTCTACGTCTTCGGGGGTCACGGTTGAGGCCACTCCTGACGGATCAAGACTCACCGCCGGAGGTTGTCCTGGACGGCGGGAGGACACAGGGAACTACCCTAATAGGGGAGGCTGGGGTAGATGGAGGTTCGGTCGCCGTCGATCGATTGCGGATGGTAACGCCACCCATCGGCCGGGGCACCTGGCTAACTGAAGGGGTTTGGCCTTCACTGTCAGAATGGGAAGACTCTAGAATGGGCCTCTTACCCTCCCTAACAGTACGGCGGTCCATGGGGTGAGACAAAGGATAAGACTAACCTGAGAATCGAAAGGAACTCGAGGGCAAAAAGACTCAGGTTGCAGAGGAATTCAGAAAAAGGAAAGTTGGAAGAAAGCAATGGCAATGTAAAAGCTTTTCCCATGCCCTTGGGGCGCTTTTATACCCCCATTTCCGAACGACGGTAATCAAGGCCCCGCCACGTGGCGCTCTTCTATTGCGCCACGAGCTATCCACCGGAAATCTTGCCATTGCCCAGATGTGCCGCCTCGATTCACCCCGAGGAGCGTGATCCCCGACCAATCGCGGGGCATAAAAATGGAGAAACAATAATAACCTCCGCCCTTTTTCCATTCCCCGATGGGCGCTTTCCTCAGGGCATCCGGCGTCAACATTAGACCCCACCTACCGCATGATTGTGGAAGATATGCGAAGCGACACTACCTCGGGACGACGCGCCAGCTCACCAAGCTATTAAAAGCGCACTAAAGAGTAATCATTTTTTGAATTTTCGCATCCCTCTCGCCCAAAGGGCAGCGGGTGCGTGGCCCTTCATACTCAGGGGCGGGGGGCATCTGATATGGCTGACGTAGCCACGAGGGCAATTATGATAAAATCAAAAGCTTAAGCGGCCCCGCCCCGGCATTTTCAAGTCGGCCGAGCCGGCCCCGACTTTTCCAAGTCGGCCCCGCTCGGCCCCGGCACCTCCCAGTCGGCCGGGTCGGCCCTGACTTCTCCAAGTCGGCCCCGGCACCTCCAGTCGGCCGAGTCAGCTCCGACTTCTCCAAGTCGGCCCCGCTCGGCCTCGGCACCTCCCAGTCGGCCGAGCCGGCCCCAACTTCTCCAAGTCGGCCCCGCTCAGCCCCAGCATCTCNAATATAATAATGAAATACTATAATATTATTATAATATTTTTATTACTAATTAATAATTATATTATAACATATTATTAGAAAGTATAATATCATCTAATGTATTAAATACATCATCTACCAAGGTTCTGGGGGCTCTAATGGTTTCTTGCATAACAAAATTTGATGGGCTGGCCCACGTTAGTTGATCTAAATCACAAAAGGAGGCTTATGCTAATAAGTAATAACCTTGAGTCAGGCTCAAAACTTAATTCATGAAAAACCTCACCTTACAAGCATTTAAGATATATTATATATAATAAAATAGATATTACAATATGATGTAAACTTGATTACGTTTAACGTAACCAAACCTAAATTCGATCATATCCCCACCCTTGGATCCATATTGTTATGAATTTCAAAGATAAAAAAATATAAAATAAAATAACTTTGAAATTTAATGGATTAAGAATAAGAAGATGATCGAATTCTAAACTAGTACTGCATTTGAATATAATTAAATCTATTTCTTATAATATTATTAAATATCTCATTATAATATATATTAATATGTAATATATAAATATTTAGTAATATATTTTATAATAATTTAATTTACTAAAAGGTCATAATATTAATAATTTAAAATTATATATTTTATATTATGTGTAAATATATAATGTATTAATATTAAATATAAATTAATATAAAATTACACTATAATATTAAAATATAAATATTATATTAAATATTTAAAGATTGCTTAGTGCAAATTAAAATAAACGGATTAAGTATTGTTAAATATTTAGATGCAAGTTAAGGTGTAATTTAAGATTATTAGACTTTATTAATCTTAGATACCTAACTTTCATATGGAATCAAATTATCATGAGTTGCAATAATTTTAGATTATCAAAATAAAATATTATTGTTTTGATTATTATGTCTAATTGCTAAATATAATAATCCACATAGTAATATTAGATTATCAGAGTGAATTATCAGGAGCCAAATGACCCCTTAGCTACTTAAGGCACGATGCATCATAGGATTTCAATAGCAACACAGTTTGCAAAGATACGTCAATCCCATGAAACGTTAACAAGTCAAAGCTCTAATTGCTTTTTCAGGAGTTGATCGCATAAAAGCAGATTGTGCCTTCAATTATATCATGAACCCGCTCGTTCTACAAGCACAAACATTCGAGCAATCGTAGCTTGACTACTGGCTTACTTCAGAAGAAGCGGATTGCATTTCTTACCTTCCTGCTTCAGTTCATATAAACAGCGTCCAACCAACATTTGCGAGTCAGTTGCAAATTATGTTATGGCTACAGAAACTTCAGGAGTTTGAAATTTGCTACAAGGGCAATCCATCTCTCAGAACTCTGTTCCTACTATGAGAGACAGCACCATTAATTAGAACTCTAATTCTCGCAAGGTTCACAAATAGATGAGAGACTAGCACACAGGCTACCTTGTTTCTTAGAAGTACTTGAACATATATTCCAGCAAAGCTGCTTATAAGTACATCACTCCAGGTCATCAAAGAAAGGTTTATCATGAAACATAAGATAGAGACAAAGGCACTGACCATGGCATTCTAAACCATATATAGAGAATGGTGAATATTTCAATTAAGTGCAAGGATTTAATGTGTCACGAACAATGACTCTTAATACTTATCATGCATTCTTTGCAAGGCAAAATTAGAAGACAACAATCCACTTTTCTTATGTACGTGTCAAATTGTTCTAACATTGATGCAATCAAGTGTACCTCAGTACAAAAATGTGTCTTTGCATTACTCTGAAGAGTATTATGCCAGCTTTTAAAATTATGATTTATAAGTGTGCAGCCTAATTGGAAGTAACAAATTGACAGTTTCTAACTATCACATTGTTTGATAGATTCGTAAAGATTGTTCTTGGATGCACTGGAACTGTTCCAGTAATTATATTCACATGTGGAACCAGGATTCTATGCTTAAGCAAAAAGTGATCTGTCTCATCCAAAACAGACTGGTTTTGGACAGGACTAAAGTCACTAAACTGAAATCAATCTCTACTTGGTTAATTTTGGCAATTTCGGCCAAAATTTTGGCTGAAACTGGCTAGTTTTGGTCAGTTCAGCTGTCTCTGGCTACTTGTCGCAAAAACTGATTAAAGCTAGCTAGCTATATTGAGGGTGATTTCTTTCTTTATTTAAGCACACAAGCTCTATATTTTTAATTCTTAATGGTTTTTCATTTTTTTGAGCTAAAAAAAGGAGATGGAGCAATAAATTTAAAAGCTTGACAAGTGAAAACCTCTTAGAAAAGCCATGTTACAATACTTTGCAAACGCTAATGTGAAAAATAGATACAAGAAATTTTATGTAAAATAAATATAATACTCTATAACTACATGCATTTGACTAAATAGATGCTTTACTACAAAAATACTAATAAAGCACCCAAATTCGATATATTTTTGAGGTCTACTAAAACTGAAATATGATGAAGTTTGGAATAGTTGAAACTTAAGTAAATTACATTGAGACATGCATTCACAGTGCGAATTCCTTTTATTTGCGTGCATGCAATATTAATATGAGCCTAAAATTGTCAAAATTATAGAAATAAAGAACCTATATGATCCAATATAGTTTGAAATTTTATGTCATGACTTTTTTTTATTCATTGTTTTTCTTTCTTTCTTTCTTTTTTTGAATTTTTCTTGATTGTTTAACTGAAACTCTGAAACATTGAGTATAACTTTTGAAACCATTGAATTGCCAAAATTGAAACTTCAAATGGAAGACCAAAACCAGAATCAAAGTTTCAAACCTTGGATGGAAATAATATGGTCAAAGATACTCAAATACTTTGTTTTCTTATGAAAATGGAAGACAATCAGTAGAGGAGCATAATCAAAAAATTCAATTGATAAAATCAATTTCTTATCAAGATATCAAAGGAGTAATAGATGATTAGTTTTATAATTTCTACATGTTAATGCATATCAACAAAGTATGCTTACACTTATTAGAAGAGACTAAAAACTTTTCTTTGCTTCCCGAACTTATATCATTTTATTTTTTTCCAGATGAGATTGCAAATTGAAGTTACACATTTAAATTTTTCTAGATGAGATTGCAAATTGAAGTTACGCATTTACTTTTTACTTGAATGAAATATATTATTTCAGTTTATCTAAACAGATATAAAGGTTTTTCTACCCAAATGATATGTGCCTGCTTGTTAGTGATTGCTTCTATTGCATGCATTTCATTTAAACAAAATGCAACAGACTAATTGGGAGATTAGCAAGATGTGGAACATTATGTGACTTGCCACAAACTAGAATTGATCAAATAAAGTATTGAGCATTAGATTCTAGAATTAAGAATTAATCTCATAATTGTTCCACATCTTACTAGACTACCGCATCATGTGACTAGCAACCAAACTTCTTGAAAACCTTTTCTTTGTAAACCAAGTCATAGATCTCATGAATCAAGATGTTCTAAAACATCAAAGAGAGGAAAGAATACCTACCTGCAATTATACCAAAGGAGGCCACTCAGAAATAATACAACTGTTCGAACATAGCAGCACTGATGGATAAGATATTACACTAAAACCCATAATTATAAGATTAGCTGTGGCAATTGAGTAGCAAACAGATGATAATTTACAAGCATGAACTCTTCCTGGAGAAACTCTTGAAAGTAGAATTAAAAGGCAATATTTGGTAGCACATACTTACAATTGGATGAAAATTTGAGACACTTTGCAAGAAATACACTTATTTCACAAACTTTAAAATCAACAATATCCAAAGCCAATACTATGCTTGACTTGCATATACAACAACAAAGTATAGACATAAAAATTATAAAATACAACCTTCTGAGTTCAGGTGCATTGCAACTCACAAAGTAGAGGCATGAAAATTAGCAAACTAACATCATGCAATGCACAAAGCCAGTCTAACGAGTCCCATGAGTTTCTAAAATTTTTTTTGGAACCATTACGTACCTGAACCTAACTGTAGAAACTAGAAACTTTTAATGCTCTCTAAAATTATACCAACAGTATGAACAAAATGAACAATTACTTTCCATTTTTACATCTCCTAAAAAATGTAAATGTTGTAACTTTTCATCACAAAAATCTGAGAAATACTTGATTTGATCTATGTGTGAATGTGTGTGTGCCAGAATTACTTAAATTTTACAAGAGTTAAATGGTAAATACATACATAGCAATATATTGATGAAATATTATGCCATTAAAGTAGAAAAAAACTCAGATAAAGGTAGTTTATACATAGTAAATTCACATCAAGAGAAAGAATGCAAAATTGAAAGTACCATTGCTTAATTCTCTACATATACTAAATTCTTTTGGAGCAATAGCATACGCTCATAAAGCTATATCAGATGAAGTTCCCATCTAGCTTCATATACAGTAATCGTTGTATAAATCTTCTTCATATACAGTAATCATTGTATATAAATCTTCATTTTTACAATGCTCACCAACTTCATTTTTCCAACAGACCTTGCAATGGACAAACAAGGAACTCATATCAAAATAATTTCTTTCTTTGCTGGTGTTCTAGAATAATAAACAATATATGCACCTGTATGAAGTGAACCAACCAGATTTCTGAACATCCATCAACAGTACAACCTCTATAGATAGGAAAAAAAAGCAGACCATAACCATGCCATGCTACTGGAGTTATGCTTTCGGAAGTTCTTTCCACCATTTATTGAATCAAGACATATCCGCCATCACAGCAATTTAAATCTATATTCAAATCCGCTTTACTTTACCTACATATAGGCTTAAACCTTTAAAGCAATTTGCCTCCCCAATAGCTCTAGCAAAACAATTTTTAAAATCTACTTTCCTCTCTATACATATAAGCCAGAATTTAAGTTCAATTTGGCGCAGAAATTTCCAGAGATTCCAGAAAAATAGAAAAGAAAACAGCGATCAACCACAACGCAAAAAACATGATCTTAAAGCCAACATGAAAATAAAAAAAAAAAAAACAAAAAGACAGGAAGGCATTTTTATTCAAATTTAAATTTACATATCAATGTTCCGCAATTCCCTAAAACTCTCTTCTAATAAAAACCCGCCATTAAGCATCTCGCCCTCTTAGTTCTGCAATTATTATAAAAAAAAAATTGTTGAAATCTTCAGTTAAAATTCCTACGGAAGTAGAAGGGAGAAAATCAAACAATAAGAACAATAAGCAAAGATGATTACCTTTAGCATCAACTTTGTATAAGTCAGGTGTTATCTCTGATAACCACATGCCAGGGAAAACGAACTGCGAGAAAGATCACAGAGAAAATAAACTTAACAATCACAACATCGAGATCAATAATCGCCAACAAGTAATAAAAGAAGAAGAAAAAATCTTCTCTTTTTATTAAAATCATCTTACATCCAGTTGCTTCTGCACGATCTTGGCCCTCTTTTTGGGCCTCCGAGAGGGCTTCGTCCCCTTCATCGCAAGAAAATCCTCCTCAACCTCCTCACGAGTGAGCGGAATCGATAACTTCCGTCTCTCACCATTCTTCGAAACCTCTGATCTCGGACCGAGCGATTTCACTAGACCATTCTTCTCCGGAGGCATGGAAGAAGGCGAACAAGAAGAAGTAGAGAAATTATTCCGACCTCGCCCGATCTCCACAGGAGCAACGCAGGCCGTCCACCTCGACCTCAGATTCCAAGGCCTCACCGCCGCCGGAGAGGACTCCTCCGCCTTATCTTCCCCTCCCAAGTCCCGCTCTTTTGGGTCCTGGATCCGAGGTGTGGTCCGCCTCATTCCCTCCCTCTCGGGCGAAGGCGACAGGGGAGAGGACCGCTTCATCGCCGCTCGCGACTCCTCCCGGTTCTCGCTCGCCGGCGATCCGGCGATCTCGCCACTGGTTCCGGTGGGAAGCTTTATGCAACGGAGCAGCCTCTGGTTCCCCCAGCTGAGAGTCGGAAAAGAGAAATTGTGTAGTCGGGATTGGGAAAGACTGCGGGACGGAGCGGGCGAGGGAGACTCCAGTTTCGCCGCAGCAGGCCCATCAGGCCTCCGGCGGGTGTCCTCAGCCACCGACGCCGCCGCTGCCATCACCATCCGATATGGATCGAGAGATTTCTTCGGCCCTTCCTGGCTTCGTCGCAGAGCAAGGTCAAGCAAAGAAGGGAAGAAGGGAGGGAAAGAAAAGGAAGCCGGCGAGCGAAGATGTCATTGAATATGTAACGTTGGCGAGGTCTCGAGTTCCGCTTTGAATACATCGTGCGTCCAAGCGAGAGTAGATCGTCCGTCCGTTTTCTCCTGATAGGATATCTCTTCCGTCCGATTTCTTTTCTTTTTTGTCCAGCTTTTGCTGCCCCTTGTTTGCTACTGACCAACGGATTTGATGAGCTCACGCTTCCCGTGGGCCTCAGCGATCACTTTCAATTGCAGCCACACGATTATCTGTGCGTTAAAGCTCCATTGATCTAACCGTTCCGGGTGCCCGATCAGGAGTTGGTAGGGTGTTCATAAAACAATGGAGCAGATATTGAAAGGAATGGGATCGGGGAACAACCGGTGAGATTAAATTCGGCGGTTGTCAAATGTCTTCTCTATCTGAGGCCGGGCACAGGGGAGATGGCTTCGCCGGAAGCAGGCCTCCGGTGACAACGGTTAGCTTAGCATGGTCAAGGTTGATTGGTAAAGGGGCTGTTGGGTAATAGGTCAAAATACACTTAAATACTCTAATGGGTCTTAAAAGCTTATCATCGTTCCTTAGTATGTGAATGAGAAATTACGGGGACATTTAGTCCCATGTCGGAAAGAACAAGAAAGGAAGGTTCACTTATATGGAAACCACTTCCTTGAAGCTTAAGTAGGCTCACATAAGTGAAGAACTTGAGGGTGACGTGCACACGCGTGTGCGAAGGACGCAATGGGCGCTTTGTAGGCGCACTTTGCACTGGCTGAGATCAATTGATCGTTGATCGATCGGATGAAGGGTCGAGATGTGGTGATCAAATCATGATCGCGATCGCGATCCAATGGCTGACACCTGTCGGTTGACCAGTCAAAAGGACGTGGTGATCAAATCATGATCGCGATCGCGATCCAACGACTGACACCTATCGGTTGACCAGTTAACAGGATAGTTGGTTGACCAGTCAACAGGACGATTGGTGATAAGGCATCCGTCCGATCGTCGGTTGGTGATAAGGCACCCGTTCGATCGCATTCGTCCGATCGTCGGTTGGTGATAAGGCACCCGTTCGATCGTCGGTTGGAGATAAGTCAACGGTCCGATCATGAAAAGGCATATCAAAGACATGCAACCGCCTATCTGATAACATGATCATCAGATCGCGATGATGAAAAGGCTTATCAGGATATGGATAGGCTTATCTGATCGGCTGATCTTCAGATCACAGCCATGAAAAGGCTTATCCGATCGCCTGATCTGAAGATCATGATGTCTAAAGGGCATATCAGGGTGATAAGCCCTTAACCCTCACATCCTTTGATTTTAGAATTTAAATTAAATTAAATTCGTAGGGTTGCTTCCAAAGGGTACCTAAAAACCTATAAATAGGACCCTAGACCTAAGCATTTCATTCATCCCAAGCCATTCCGAATTGAGTTCAATTTGAATCAATTCTAGTCTTCTTCTCTCTTAGGCATTTGCATACTTTCCTAAGGATAGTATAGCAATAGTGCATTGAAAAGAGAGTAGCATTCTTGGTTCAAAAGTTTTGGTGAATTGTAGTGCTGCTTTCATCAAAAGGAGATTGTTGTATCCTGGGAGACAATCGTCATACTGACCGTAAGCACCATTGTGGGACGAAATTGTCTTAAGGACAGAGTAAAACTCTAGCCTCAGTCTGATTCATTAGGTAGCCACCATCTGCCAAACACCCATCAATAGGGGCATGGACTTGTTTTGTCAGTATTGACATCCCCAGTGGATTGAGAGTTTCTGACCTTATTATTTAGAATCACAGGGCCTGGCATTCCTCTCTCATAACCACTATGTTTGGTGTTGATTGCAGCGGCGGATTCTCTCTATTCCCCTCCTTCTGGATCACTCTTCGGACACTAGACTATGGAGGCGATCCTGTTTGACTAGTGCTCCGACCAGGGACCTCATGGCGGATTTCAGGCCGTAGGCCAGTCGGACTATGGAGGCGTCTTAGATTTGGAAGCTTCCCGTCCACCCGCGTGTTCGGCTTTTTATTTGGAAGGTGGCTTGGGCTTGCCTTCCTACCTGCTCCCTCCTATCTAGAAGGGGCATGGAGATCCAGCCTACTTGCCCGTTATATGGTGCTGAGGAGGAGACTACTGACCACACCATCTTCTTTTGCACTAAAGCGAGATCAGCTTGGCGGATCGCGGGCTATTGTTCGCGGATTGCGCACAATACCCTGTCTTGTGCCTCCCTTCTGACTTTTATGTGGCAGGATACGAGGAGGGATTCGGATCGTATGAGCTTTACAGCTGCCTATTTGGCTTATCAGGTCTGGTTATCTCGGAATCGGCATATCTTTACTGCTGTGGTTGACCCTCCCCACCGGATTGTCAGGACAACCATGTCTCTTTCTGCTGAGTACACTATCCATTGGTCTTCTTTGGACTCTGGCAGCCCTAACTTCTGGGATTCTCCTGCTGCCTCTGCAGCGCACCGGGGTACGGTCTACATCTCCCGGGAACCCCCCCCACTAGGGATTGTCAAAGTCAATTTTGATGGTAGTGTTCAAGGGTGATTGACGGGATCGGCTTTTGTCATTTGTGATTCTGAAGGCTTGATGCTGGCGGCTGGTGGGTCTGGTCTTCTTGATCTATCTGTGCCGTCAGCGGAGTTGCATGCTGCGTGGGCGGGTATCTCTTATGCTATACGTAGCCTGGGCATTCGTAGGCTCATCATTGAGGGGGACTCCACTACAGTTGTTCGGTGGTTCCAACAGGATTTGCGCGACCCGACTTTTACCAACCCTCTGCTTAGTGACATTCGGTCCATGTTTCGGCAGGTTGATTCTGTTCAGATTCGACATATATTCCGGGAAGCTAATTCTGCCACTGATTGGGTAGCTGTCCGGGTCGCCCATCATTCGGATCCTTGATTTTGGTTATCGGATGACTCCTATCCGATGGTGCTCTCTCAAATACTGTACTCTAATATATCGGGCATGTTTTACCCTATATCGATATGATTGCTCGTTGTACCCACAAAAAAAAAAAAAAAGGAGGCTTGTTTTGCTTTCGCTGCAATATATTTCATTATTTGTCGTTAGGATTCGTTCGTCCGTTACAGCAAAGCTTGGGTGATTTAGTAATTGATTGAAATCCGCGCCGAAATTAGAAGTCGTCTTGGATTGAGTTACAACTTTTGTTCACAAATCCTTTATCTCCTTATTACCATAGTGTCTTTGCAAATTATATATAATGTTAAGCTTTTGTTCAGCGGAGGGTTGGTACTTGGTAGCAGAGCTTTTGATGGATTTTCGTTAAAAAAAATTATTTAATAACTATATTTTTAAAATAATGTAGGATATAAATATTTGTTTAATTACCAAATAAAAAACGTTTTTAGAATGCAAAACGATGAAAAATGTTGATGGTATTATCAACTATCTAATCATTTACATTATTAAAATCATTATTATAAATTATTCTTAGTTTATAATTATTATACCAATGTTATAATATAATAATTTTATATTACGATAATAGAGAATATCATATTATGGTATTATAACATAATATTTACAATTATTTAATTATTATAATATAATAATATGGTATCATAATATTATTATTATATCATAATATAATAAACAATGTATATTAGTATACTACATTATAGTATTTTATAATACTATAATATTGTTATATCATCTTAGTTTATACTAAATAATTATATTATAATTATAATTTTTAATATAATATATTAATTATCGTATTATATTATCATTATGTTCTAATATTAAACATGGCCATTCTTGTCATTTGCATCTATGACATACAAATTCAATGCAAACACTTTCTCTTCAAATTTGAGGTTCAAGAGCATTTTGAGTTACCCTACGAGAGCTTTCAAAATTTTAATTAAACATTTTAAAAAGTGCTGTTGTCTTTTTTTAACATGCTTTTGGATCATCAAAAGCTTTGCCAGGAGGATTACTTCTATTGATTCAGATGTGACCCAAATTATGAAGACTTGGTCCTATCAACCAAGTCCCTGTTTACAATGTCTACCCTGTCTTGCTTCAAGTTCTTCAAAAGCACTCCAAAGCCTAAAATGGCAACTTCTCTTGAAAAGAATTGTAACGAGAAGAGTTAGATATCAAGTAACTCCCCGTTTACAATGTCTTCCCTGCCTTGCTTCAAGTTTTCCAAAAGGACTCCAAGCCTGAAATGAGCAACTTCTCCAAGGGAATTAGATATGTTCAAATATAAAAGTCTTTGTGCATCGGCCTTCAGTACACAAAGTACGCATCGAGCATACAAATTGATCGCGCGCCTATGCTACTGTGCATGCTGTGTGTGCTACAGCCCATTAAACTGTAGTATACGCGATGGCATAGGCACGCAAATTACGCACTTTGTACATCGAAGGTCTATGCACAAAAACTTTTTTCATTTAAATTATTATATTTTAAGTCCTCTTAAGATTTTGCTCGCTTCAACCTTTCCCCGCATGCCCTAACTTTAAAAATATGAATCACGTGGCCAGTCCTAAATTAAATTATATTTCAAGCTTCAATACGAAAAGTAGAGCGTCAAGTTGATATTCATGCATAAAAACATATAAATTATGATAAAATAAATCTAAATTTCATATGTGTGAAGATGAAAGCATAAAGATATTTTCAAGCAGAAATTATTAGCAAACAAAGATTCCCCAATACTTTTTTTTAAAAAAAATCAGAAGGGAGTCCTAAATAATTGTTGCAATTCAATTCTCTATCCTCATTCACGTGGTATTGGTTTTAAAGTCTTGTAATCCAGTTAACTCTCATGAGATCTATGTTTTGTAATCACGGCCAATTTTTACTGCATCAACTTCTTTTCCTATGGAATCTCAAGATCCTCAACTCCTTCTCATGAACGAAGAAAGCATCGTCCTACGAGGCATCTCAGCATATATATCTAGCAAAGTACTCATGATTGGATGGTTGGATGCCATGGTTATTGGATGGTTGGATGCGTTAGTTAACACGAGCTGATAATGCCCAACAACCTTAATTAAATATTAAATATATTAACCTACACATATTTTTTTTTTTATAGACGTATGATCACACTAGTCTAATATAAGTCAGCCCTTATAGATCAGAAAATAAAATTTATTTGAGTACAATAGAACAAGGGTATCTCTGCTTTCAACTCAAAACCCAGAATGATAGATATAGAGGCCGCAATCCAGTCAACCGTAGAGTTAGCTTTTTGATAGACATGATGAATCTGAACTCTATGAGCATTCGAAGGATAAAGAATGTCATGAAGCAAAAGATTGATTGAAACATTATCGTCGCTTTCTTGCCTTGAGCCATTACATGATACAGTAATAAAGTCTCCTCAAAGAAGAGGCTATGAGCACGAAGAATTCGAATGGTATATGAAATATGAGTTTAGAAGGCCGAGGCCTCTCATCGTCAACATAGTTCATCAATTCTATGGATAATAAATATTGAACCTGTAAATCTATTCGAACTTTCATCAAGTTAATTTTAATAAATTTTAAAAATAAAAATTTTTAAAATAAAAATTATATATCATTCACCAAAACCGCAAAGAAGCTCAATGTAAAAAAGAATCAAAGCTATCGGATAGGATGCAACTAACCCACACATGTTAACGATGACCACCATTCATGTTTAATGAGCAAAAAAAAAAAAAAAAAGTAAGTGCCCGAGCGTATCATTATGATTAAAAATAAAAAACTCCTTTGACGTGAGGATTTGTTGGTCACACCACACTCTCACCATGAACCGCATTAATCCGTTGAATGGGAAAAAGCTTGAGTACTCTGTTCGCAGAATGATTGGTCGAAGGTGCTCGAGGGTGACGTTTTTTTCCTCTCGCGTGGTCACGCCGCTTGGTTGCGCCCCCGGAATTATTCAGCCAGTATTCGAAAAAACGACACGAGTCAACGATGGTGATATCATGCCTGCCTCTGTTATTTTTTCTTTGGGGGACCGCATGTTTCCTATGATTGAGGAAACCATAGGTTACCCCATATAAGATTTGAAATAACGCATCATTACAATATATTAATCAATATATTTAGGTACGATGGATTGGATCACATCAATTTAAATATATTATTAGAATCAAATCGATTTAAATTAATCTTTTGAAATTAAAACAAAAATCAAATTGATTATTCTAATAATCAAATTAAATCAAATTAAAAAATTTAATTTGATTATTGATTTATCTATATCTATTTTAAATGACTACTAAGATAAACAGTGAGTCAATGATTTATCATAAAAAATACATCTCTCACATAGCTTAACTTTTTATATATATTTATAACACCTTAATTTTAGCCATACTGTAAACGAAAGTTCATAAAATACATACGCAAGATTTGAACTGATTTATCTTTTTTTTTTAAAAAATCTAAACTACAATCATACAATTTTTTTCAATTTCAAACATTTATAAAATAAATCGATTAACAAAACCAAAATCATAATAGATTTATAGTTTAATCAATTTTCTTGCACACCTCTAATTATAATAACTATTATTTATCTTAAGGGATAACTTTAAAATTTTAAATAATAAATTATTATTAAAATAGTCTACATTATAATGATATTATTAGGGAAAATAATAGAAAAAATAAAAAAAAAACATGTTATCTTCTCTTTCACCATAAAGCCATCTCTAGAAGAAAATTTTGAGAAAAAAAAAATGAAATTCCAAAAATATTATTTTATTAAAAGTAAGGTATAAGAAAATAATGATTATTTTTTATGTTAGGATGGTCTATTATAATGCAAAATTATTAGAAATAATAGGTCGCAATGCTTACACCACAGGCTTAAAATTGTACCCTAGCACATGGTATGGTACATTGTAGGGGTATAATCGAATCGAAACAATAAACTCAAAAAATACTCGAAATCGACTCGCTAGTATTAAAATACTCGACTTAAAAAGCTCGCAAACTTAAACGAATTACTTAATTTTACTATTTTACTCTTATAATTATACATATATAATATTATTCTAACTATATAAAACTTTTTTAAATTTTTAGTTAAAAATATATTTATTTTAATTAAAAAAATTATTTTTTAAATTTTTATATAAGAATTTGAGTCAAGCTGAATCGAGCTCGAGTATATTAGTATTTCACGAGCCTGAGTTAATTTAAGCTTTAAATAAAAAACTTAATTAAATTTGAATCAAATTTAAGCTTTCAATTTTAGAATATAGTCGAGCTCGAATTTGACGCTATATCAACTTGTGACTGGATTATATCTTGGGTACATTGTTTCGGTTTTTTCTTCCCTTGTCACACGAGCGGCACGTGATGGGACCGGTCACTTTCAAACCGGGGCGAGAGAAGACGAGCACTCCGGCCCGCTTACTTCCGGATGGACCCACGAGGTACGGCATGCTGCTCTCCGATTCAACCCGGACAAAATCCTGTTACCCGAAAACCTAGACAAGATTTGGTAAATGACCCATTCGTCCTGCAGCGACGCCATGCCGAGGATTGGGTTCCGTTTTGGGTCCCGTTGCGGTCGAATTCTTCTCCGGCGAGCGTGCCCTATACTAATGGGTTCTCTAAAATACCCCTGTCCTCCCGTCCACAAGAAGACGGAATTCTATTTCTCCGCTTATATCCCCTTCACCGTTCCTTCGCTCTTTCTTCAACCCTCGCCTGCTTCTCATATTCGATCTCTCACCTCTGGAAGGCCGGATCCGGTAGCCTCCAGCTTGGGCCGGTGCATGGTGTTTCCGCCGGTGGAGGGGCCACCGGATACCACGGCGGCGGCGGCGGGTGCGGGCGAGGAGCCCCAGTCCTCCAATCTCCTCCACAACTTCTCCTTCCCGAACGTGAAAAGATGGGGCGACCAGAGGATTCTCCGCTGCGCCAACGTCAACCGCAAGGGCGAGATCATCGGAGGCGATCGGAGGCCTTCGCCGCCAGCTGCGGCGGGCGAACGAAGAGGTCTTCGGGCCGGGGCGCGAATCGGCGGCTGCGACGACGACGACGACGGAGGGCTGGAGGAGTTCAGGGAGAAGCTGATGGGCCATCTCCGCGAGGCGGTGGATTGGATAAAGATCGGGTAGCGCCGCGTCGGTTGGGAGGGAAAGCGGAAGAGGACGTGCCAGTGCCGACTCCGGTAAGGCCACCGAGGCGGAGTCGGAACCAGTGAGGCCGTGGAATCTAAGAACAACGACAGCATGCAAGAGTCCGATCTCTAACCCAGCTTCGATGACGGGAGCGCTGGAGAGAGCTGGTCGGGAGAGGACGATTCGTCTCAGATCAGAAGGCTTAAATAAAAGAGATCGGCGGCCCAAATTCTCCGTTGCGCTTACGCGGGAGGAGATTGAAGAAGATATCTACGCGGTGACAGTATCTCGACCTCGCCGGCGGCCGAGGAAAAGACCTAGGATCGTACAGAAGCAGTTGGATGTAAGTTGTGTTTTCTAATGTTAAGTTCTTTTAGCTACTCATCTTTTGGATTTATATATTATTATTTATATATTAAATTATTAAATTATATTAGTATCATATAATTTTATTTTTAATTATATTATTGTTATATCATTATTGTTTTTAAAGGCGGTGGGTTTTTTTGGCAGGACCTCTTTCCTGGTTCTCGGCTATCCGAGATCACCGCCGACTCGTACAAGGTTCCTGATGATTAACCCCAAAACGTGGCGCGGTTCTGCGAAGACTCGACCCGGTAACGTTCACCTGCGGTTAGCTAATGGAAGGACTCTAAAAGAAGATTGTAGTTTAAGCAGCTTTTAGTTATTTTATTTTATTTTTATTTTCCTTCCTTTATGGAGATAGATGTATTTAATTTGGTTTAGCATGTTCTTATATGTTGGTGTTATTTCAAAAAATCGAATAATATCTATCAGGTGTGAAGCTTTACTCTGTATCATGTTTATTTTTTTTGAGTTAAGCAACGTTACATGGCTACAGACAAGCTCTTCCTCTTATGGGTTCATATGGTTTATGATCAAAATTAATTTAAAAATTTATTATATTATTTTATTATTTTTAAAATCAACTTAATTATTTATTAAAAATAAAATTATTTATGATATTTTTTTTTTCGCTAACAAAGTTTCTTCGCTCTCTTCTAGCCTTTTTAGAGCCTAACAATTTTCTTTCCTTTGCTTCGTTATACTTTTTTTGATTTGAACTCTTATAAGGGGTAAAATTATCATTGCGTCAACACTTGTGCATACGATAAAAAGGTCGAGACCAATCTCAATATCGATCAGTCAGCTATCATATCTAAAAAACAGTAGAGCTGAATCGCCTTCGGCAGATTCAAACCGTTCTCATGCCTTAGCAGGTTCGAGCTATCCTCGGATCCGTTCGGACCGAGGCATTCTATCCTCGTATACTCGATGGTATCGAACAATTGTACTTCGGCCAAATCTTATGCTTTGGCCGATCTGAACCAACCTCTTGCCTCGGCCAGATCGAAGCATTCAAATGTTTCGGCTGCACCAAACTATCCTTATGCCTCGGTTAAACCGAAGCATTCAAACACCTTCATGGAATCAAGCGCGGGAGAATTCAAATTCCCAATAGCTTAATAAGATCTCGAGCGAGAAATTACATAAATAATACTGGAAGTGGCCTAGGACCTATAGAAGTGGCCTAGGGCCTATAGAATCAGTGAATCTCAAAGCATCAACCAGCTCCCCTAGCCGTCGATTCTCTAACTAACTAGATACTGATACTACCGGCCCCGTAACAAACTTGATTCGAATCCGATTCGAATCTGAACGATTTTTGACCTCCTCTGATGCACCTAAGGAATCAGGTGATCGCCTATAAATATTCTTGTCCTAAAGTCTCTCAGGTATGCTTTCACTGACACTCTGACTGAAAACTTCATTGAAGCTCGAGCAAAGCTCTGAGTTCTTGAGAGGCCATTCATCTTGAGAAACTCTTTTGCGAGAGCCTTCTTCTCACATCTGCTTGCTGTGAATTTTACTGACTTGGGCATCGGAGGGTCTTCCGCAGAGGGCTATCCCAGATACTCTCTGCGTGAGGACTGTCTTGTAGGTTCCGTCCGGACAAGAGATCAGCGTCCAGATTAGGAGTTGAGCTGCACCTGAGTCGAAGAACGAATTTATGTGGCAATAGATTGGCGCTAGAGGAAGGGCCTCAAGTCCCGTTAAACATGTAATCCAGGAGATAAGGTTCAAAATCAGAAGAAGAATCTCTAATGGCCAATCGAAAGAGAGCCACATCCGATGCTCAAGATCAGGCCGCCTCTCAAAGGCATGATCCAATCAATAGTGTAGCGCCTCCACTACCACCGTCAGCCGAGACCCCTTCACCACCGGCGACTGCAGTAATGCAGGACTAGTTTGCTACGCTGGTTCAGCAAGTCCAGTTTCTGACCCAGCTGGTCCAAGGGCTCCATGGAGCTTTTCGCCCAGCTATCCCCGTTTCGCAACTTCATAAGAAGGTAGCCGCTCCCATCCCACCGGTAATTTCTTCTTCCAATCCGCATGAGGCTGCGATCGTCTTCATCGACCCACAAGGGCCAAGCCAACACCGCAATGGGCTGGAGAGAAGAGCCTGCATAAATCTCGATGAGCTTGTTCTCTTTCTCCGGTGTCTTCCCAAGATTCGATACCACTACCGTCTTTCCATCGCCCAATCTCTCCAACCACTCTGGATGAAGGGATTAGGCAGCAGATACAGGAGATGCATCGAGTGGCGTCCGGAGCTGGATGCCGCTAGGCAAGCCCCTCTGTTCCAGCCAAAAGCAGAGCAGGGCATCCCCTTCTCTGAGAGGATCATGCGGGAAGTGATCCATCCTTATGTCAAAATCCCCACCATCGAACCATATCATGGATCTATTGATCCCGACGACCACCTGAACAGTTTTAGATCCATCATGATGTTCCATGGAGCATCAGATGTGATCTTATGCCGAGCCTTCCCCTATACTTTTAGAGGATCTTCTAGAACCTAGTTTAACAGCCTGAAGCTAGGTTCATTGATTCTTTTGACGAGCTGAGCCGCTTATTCATCAGCCAGTTCGTTAGCAGCCATCGCCAATGACGAAGAATTGATTCCCTCTTGAAGTTGAGCAGTGAGAGGGAGAATTTCTGAAGAACTACCTCGGCCATTTCAACATGGCCCTGTTGGAGGTCAACCATCTCAATCACGAGGTGGCCATGTCTGCTTTGGCAGGAGGAGTGTCGAAGGAGGGAGACTTCTACTTAGCTTTGGAAGTCAATTATCCAAAGAGCCTCTTTGATATGATGGCCTTGGCAGACAAGTATGCTAAGGTTGAGGAGTCGTGAAGGTCAGCCTGAGCCGAGCAATCGAAGAAGAAGGAGGTGAAAGGCTTGGAGAAATATCGATCCTTCTGCCATGCAAGCCTACCTCGTCGCCAAAGAGCTCCTCCACCATCGCCTCGAGATCAAACTCGAAGCCCGGCTCGAAGGTTCAACCAATACACTTCCCTCACTGCGCCAAGGACGCAAATCTTGATGGAAATCGAGCACCAAATTTTTTGGCCTCCTCCTTTCCGGGGCAATGTGGCTCGGAGGGATGTAACCAAATACTGCCGCTTCCACCAAAATCATGGACATGACACCAAGGAATGCTGGCAGCTCCTGAATGAGATCGAGCAACTCATCGGATGGGGCAGTTAGACGATTCAGAAGGGCTCTCAAGCCAAATAATGGGGGGGAGATCACCAACATGAACCTCGCCAACTCTCTCCACCAAATCCCTCGGTCATTGGAAATGTTAATATGATAGTGGCGGTCGACTCTTCGTCATCCTGGCCGAGCGAGGAAGAAAACCCACCAAAGAAGACTCGAGTTGATGAGCTTTCTTTTTCTGATGAGGACTCCGGGAGGTACAGTACCCCTATGATGATGCCTTAGTTGTATCTCTGAATATGAACGGCTATGATGTACACCACATTTTGATCGATAGTGGAAGCTCCGTTAATGTTTTGTATTTTGATGCTTTTGTGAGATTGAAATTGCGGATGAAAAGCGTCCGGACCATAGAATCCACTCTAGTGGGTTTTACGGGTGACGCCATAGTCCCCAAGGGAGTATCACTTTAACAGTTCGAGCAGGCACTTGGCCTAGTGTAGCCACTACACTCATGAATTTTCTCGTGACCAAGCTTCGGTCCCCTTACAATGCCATCCTCGGCAGGCTGGGACAAATATCCCTTAAGGATATCATTTTCATTCCTCATCTCGCCATGAAGTTTCCCACCAAATGAGGGTGGGAGTTGTCTGAGGAAGTCAAATTGTGGCTCAGCATTGCTTTGTAGCTGACCTTTAGTCCAAGAAGCCCAAGTAGACGGGCTAGATGATCGGGAGGACTTTGCCAAGCAGCGAGGGGAGCCAGCTGAGGAATTGAAAGAAGTACCACTCGATAAAGCTCAGCCCGACCAAACCCTAAGGGTCGGGTCATAACTGAAGGGAAAGTCTCGGCAAGATTTGATCAAATTCCTTCGAAGGAATGTCGATGTTTTCACATGGTCCACTTCAGACATGCCTGGAATCGACCCGAATGTCCTGGTCCACCACCTCAACGTGGACGAGGCATTTCAGCTAATCAAGCAGAAGAAGAGAAGCTTCATCCCCGAGTGTCAAAAGGCTATCAAGGAAGAGGTACACAAGCTCATTAAAGCCAACTTCATCCGAAAAGTGAATTATCTCGACTGGCTGGCGAATGTCGTTATGGTAAAGAAATCCAACAGCAAGTGGAGGATTGCATCGATTTCACTGATCTCAATAAGGCCTGCCCGAAGGATAGCTTTCCTCTTCCTCGAATTGATCAACTTGTGGATTCAACCTCAGGCCACCAGATGCTGACTTTTATGGACACTTATTCGAGCTACAACTAGATTTGAATGGCGCCTGAAGATAAAGAAAGACTTCCTTCATCACCGACTGATTTTGATGATTAACAAAACTATTTGAGTATAATATTTGAAGTTACTAATGATTTTGATTAAGTTTTTCAGCTTATAAGTCGATTTAATAATCAAAATCATGAGTCAAATCAAGTTCTGGTTCGAATCTAATGTCAAGGTAAGATTGCAGACATTAGAGTCGACACATGGAATCGCAGAGTCGACTCCGGAAATCGGCATGGACTTAGAGTCGACTCCAGGACTGTTAGAGCCGACTCCAACAGAAAAGACAGAACGATGGTTTTTAGGCCACGACTTAGAGTCGACTCCCGGACTGTTAGAGTCGACTCCAGAAGATTTTTGTGTTGACCCCAGAAAAGTCAGAGACGACTCCAGTTCAAGCGGGTTAAAGATTTTCGAGTTAGAGCCGACTCCAGAAAAGTTAGAGCCGACTCCAGAATGTCAGACGCGACTCCAGAAATGTCAGAACGACTCTAAACTTTATCTTTTTTAATCCCAACGGCTATTGCTATTTTTGGTTCTAATCCTTCTTACACTTGTTTCTAACGGATATTTTTAAACTATTTATGGATTAATCGGGATCTATAAGAAGAGGGTTTGCTGCATCCAAAAACAAGAGAGACAAAAAGAAAAGAATAGAGAGAAATCTGTGAAATCTATCAGAAAATAAAAGAGGGAAATCTCGAAAGGAAAGATCATACTGATTCCCCAAAAGAAAAGAGAGAGATTCCAAGCTTTTGTTGTTCTATTTCGAAGAAATCTCAAGGGAAGAAGGAAGCCCTAGTTTTCTGATCTTCTGAGTCTCAAGAGCACCTTGAAGGAAGACCCACTCAAAAGAAGAAAAGGAGCAAGCCACCAGATCTGCAAATTAGGCTTTGATTCCTATCTTTTTATTTCTGTTTCATTATTGTATATTTGCTCATTGGAGGAGCTTTTATCTTGTAAAAAAATATTGTTTGCTGGGTCAATCTGAGATTGATTCAGTTGAGGCTGTTAGCCTTGTGCAAGCATTAGCTTGTGGTGTTAGGTTTTGTGCTGGTGAGCCTTGAAAACCAGCTGGGTTCGTTGTGCACCCGAGAAAACAACAAGTTTGAGTTGTGAGCTTGCAAAACAACTCTGCTGTAATCAGATTGATTATAGTGTGGACCCAAGAGGTACTTGGGAGTGGACGTAGGTGTAGGTACACCGAACCACTATAAAATCTCCTGTGTTTGCTGTGATTGTCTCTTTATCTTTAACTCTCTATTTGTGCATATTTTGTTTTATTTGTGTGAATCTAAGTTTTTATTTCGCTGGGGGTTATTTTCAAAAGTGTTTAAATTTTTGAAAAATCCAATTCAGCCCCCCCCTTGGGTTGCTATCTGGACCAACAATTGGTATCAGAGCTAGTGCTCATTTGATTTGATCTAACGATCAAGAGTCAAAGATCCACATGGCAACTCAAGCTGGTTCATCTTTTTTCGAAGGCAATCTACTAATAGACCACCCTTGTTTAATGGTTCAAACTATGGTTATTGGAAGGCTAGAATGAAAATTTTCATTCAAGCACTTGACTATGATCTATGGAGCATTATAGTCAATGGACCACACACACCCACTGCTAGAGTTAATGGCATGGAGATTCCTAAACCGAAACAAAATGGGATGAACATGATAAAAAATTGGCACAACTTAATACCAAAGCAATGAATGTTCTATACTGCTCATTAGATGCAAATGAATTCAATCGTATATCTATTTGCATTTCTGCTAAGGAAATCTGGGATAGACTTGAGGTTACCCATGAGGGAACAAATCAAGTCAAGGAATCCAAGATTAACATGCTAGTTCATAAGTATGAATTGTTTAAAATGGATGCATGTGAATCTATTGCTGATATGTTTACAAGATTTACTGATATAGTTAATGGTTTAAAAAGTCTTGGTAAATCTTATGATAATTCTGATCTTGTGAGAAAGGTTTTGCGTTCCTTGCCTAGGACTTGGGAAGCTAAAGTGACTGCAATACAAGAGGCAAAGGATCTAAGTACCCTACCCCTAGAAGAATTATTGGGATCCTTGATGACTCATGAGTTTCAAATTAAGTAACATGTTGATGATGATGAGTCAAAGAAGAAGAGGACTATGGCTCTTAAGATTTCTGAATATATGGAAGAGCCTCATGAATCTGAAGATGAAAGTGATGATAAGGACATGGCACTCATCACAAGAAAATTTAAAAGATTCATGAAGAAGAAGAAGTTTGAAAAGAAAAAGCCCTTTGCAAGAAAAGATGAGGACAAGGGCAAAGAAAAAGAAGTTATTTGTTTTGAATGTAAAAAGCTGGGTCATTTTAAATCTGAATGCCCTCAACTAAAGAAAGGCACCCAGAAATTCAAAAAGAAGGCAATGATGGCCATATGGAGTGATTCAGAAAGCTCAAGTTCCGAAGAAGAAGAAAAGAGTGAAATGACCAATCTATGCTTCATGGCGGACAATGATGAGGTAAGTCTGAGTTTTCTTGATGATTTTACTTTCGATGAATTGCATAGTGCTTTTTATGAATTAATGGATGATTTTGCGAACTTAAGTTCAAAGAACAAAGATTTGAAAAATTAAATGCAAAAACTATCCTTAGAAAATGAAAAGCATGTTGTTGTTGTAGATAAAGAACTTTTGATAATTTGATAAAAGAAAATAAAAGCTTGAAAAATGAAGTTGATAGACTTAAACCTATAGTTGATAAATTCACTCTAAGCTCTATCAAACTTAATATGATTTTGGATAATCAAAAAGCTATTTTTGATAAAGCTGGATTAGGATATAATCCACTTAAAAAGCAAAAATCTTTGAAGAATATTTTTATACATACTAAAAAATCATCAAATATTACTTGTTTTAAATGTGGAAACAAAGGACATAAATCTTATATGTGTAAATCTCCACATAATAAGAGAAAGATGATTTAGATTCCCAAAGGAACAATATTTAATGCATCTAACCATGAAGGACCCAAGAAGGCTTGGGTACCTAAAATTAAGACATGAATGTTTTGCAGGACTGTCTTGCAGCCATCAGACTGAAAAGAAAATGTACCTGGATAGTGGTTGCTCAAGACACATGACGGGTGACAAAGATCAATTCATCATCCTTGAATCAAAAAGAGGTGGAGTAGTTACTTTTGGTGATAATGGTCAAGGCCATATCATGGGTATTGGTAAGATTCAAATTACTCCATCTACTCATATTGATAATATTTTATATGTCGATGGACTTAAACATAATTTGATAAGTATTAGCCAACTATGTGACAAAGGTTTCAAAGTTTCTTTGAAGCTTCTGTTTGCACTGTTACTAATCCCACTAATAACAACATTATTCTTGTTGGTAAACGTTATGGCAATGTGTACTTAATTGATTTGAGTAATTTATCTCCAAGTAATCATTGCTTAGTTGCTAATAATGCTAAGATGAATGAGATTGGTTGGCTATGGCACCGTAGATTAGGTTATGCAAGCACACACCTAATTTCTAAACTATTGAAAATGGATCTAGTTAAAGGTATTCCTAGCTTAAATTTTAAAAATAATCGAATATGTGATGCATGTCAATTTGGAAAACAAACAAGAACTTCTTTCAAATCTAAGAATGTTGTTTCAACTACTAGGCCACTAGAACTATTACACATGGACCTTTTTGGACCTACTAGAACCACAAGTCTAGGAGGAAAGAAATATGGTCTGGTGATAGTAGATGATTCTCTAGATTCACTTGGGTAATGTTTTTGGCTCACAAAGATGAGACTTTCTCAATATTCTGAAATTCGTTAAGAAAGTCACTAATGAGAAAAAACTATTTTTTTTTAAGGCATACATCATAACTTTTCAGCACCTAGGACACCTCAACAAAATGGAGTTGTAGAAAGAAAGAATATGACTTTAGAAGACATGGCTCGTACCATGCTATGTGAAAGCCAACTTCCAAAATATTTTTGGGCGAAAGCTATAAACACAGCATGTTACATCCTGAATAGAGTCATGATTAGACCTATCCTTAATAAAACTCCCTATGAACTATGGCATAATAGGAAACCAAATTTAGGTTATTTCATGCATTTGGTTGTAAACACTACAAGAGAAATAAAATATTGCGATGCCTAAATGCGTCGCTAAACATGCTATTGCGATACAATAGCGACGCAATGACGGCGTCGCTCAACTATCCGTCGCAATACCCATTTGTCGCAATTGCGTCGCAATATTGCGACTCTCTGCGACGTAACATTGCGTCGCAATACTGCGACGCATGCAAATGCGTCGCTAAATTTAAAATTAATTTTTAAAATAAAAAAAATTATTATTAAATATTGCAACGCACTAAATTGCGTCGCAATATTTAATAATAATATTTTGGTATAATAGCGATGCAATTTGAGTCGCTAATGCGTCGTAAATAAAAATTATTTTAAAATATTGCGACGCAGGGTCATTGCGTCGCAATATTTATTAAAAATTTTTAAGATAAATAGCGACTCAATTTTAGTCGCTAATGCATCGCTATTAAATTTATTTTTAAATTATTGCGATGCCAGGTCATTGCATCGCAATATTTAATAATAATATTTTAAAATATTAGCGATGCAATTTCAGTCGCTAATGCGTCGCAAATTTTGTTTTTAAAAAAATATAAAAGATTAAAAATTAAAACGGTTAATACAATTTCGTTAAATCTAAATATTGATACAAACATTTTTCACTCAATCCAAACAATAATAAATTTCAAAATAATTTATATATTAAAATTTTGAAGTTTTTACAACATAAAAAAAGAAAAAAAAATACATCAAGAATCTGGGCGATCACGTGGAGGCTGTGGAGGCTGAAGACTCTGCGACAAGCGGCTAACCATATCCCGCAAATAATGCATCTCATCTCGCATGTCTGCAACCTCCTGATCCCGGCCTCGCATACGATCCTCAAAATCCTGCTCGACCTCCTGGCGAACTCCTCTGCAATAGATCTGCGAAGGTCCGTAAACGCTCGGGAGGAAGATCACCAGGAACTCGCGAGCTGGAGGCCTGATGGGGAAAAAATGTAGAAGCTCTAGTGCCCAGACCATAGACCCTGCGGTCTCGTGGCTGGGCACCAACAGCCTCCAAAAACACACGTCGACTCTCCTCTGCTGAGAGTTCGACGGGCGTCTCCCCATCAGTAGAGTCGACCTGCGATGCCTGGGAGCGAAGCTCCTCGACTCGTGTCTTGAAATTATGAAATCAATAATAAATGAGTTAATAAATTTCTCGAAATAAAATTTTAGAAATTAAACAGATACTACATAAATCTAATTTCTTACCGCAACCTCCCGTGATCGCGTGTCGACCCAGGAACCGTCCCTCCTGGTGTGTGTCGCCCTGAATAGACGAAACTCACCAGGATCTCCGCCCTCCTGCTCAGACTATAACAATAAAAAAATGATATTAATACAAATATTTGTAAATAACTAAAATAGTAATTAAAATATTTATGTTTTCTTACCATACGCCGTCTGTGCTCCTGAATCGAAATGGAGCCCGAAGTATGGGAGAGACCCGTGCCAGGACCGCCCTTCTCAGATCGGCGGTTCGTGCTGGCTGATGCGGACCTCCTGCGCCAGCCATCGGACTCCCAGGCCTGCTGCCACTCGTGCCAAATACCCTCTGGCACGTGCGCAGGACGCTGACCCGATGACCTCCAACGATGAAGCATGTCGGAGTATCGGCGTCGCGTCAGAGCCTCCCATGCTGCCCTAATGGCATCATGGCTGGCAGGATCCCACGTAAACTTTTTCTGCATTAAAATAAACAGTTAGTTTCTGAATTTATTAAGTTTAAGAAATTTTATATCACTGATAAATTGTATTTAATAAGTTTACCTGAAACTCAGAAAAATAAAACTCCCTCGTGGCTGGAGATACGTGGCGCCAATCGTAGCCACTGGGATCTGCACGCCTCTGAAATACGGCGCTGATGTGGCTGGATACATGATGCTGCTCAATGAATCTGTTAAAAAAATGCATGTTTATAAGTAATTGACTTAAAAACATAAACATATATTTTTAATTAGTATATACTTACATCCCCTGAGCATCAAGTCGAAGTACAGTGCGGCCGATGGTGGAAGAACTCTCGGAGGTCTGTGCCGATCGGCTGGATGGTAATACTGCTGCAGAGATCGAAGGCTGCGCCTCTGCTGGAGATCCAAACTCTCCATCTCCGACGCTCATGTGATCTGATGTAGCAGGGCTACGTCCTGCTCACTCCGTCTGTCGTCGGTAGATCTACCTCTGCCCGTCATACTGAAAATACTAAAGATTCACACAATTAAATTACGATTAATGATTGACTATGTAAGAATTTAACACTTATAAAAAAAAGTTAAATTTTAAAAAACCTCTATGTTTAATCGGTGTCATTTGTTTCGTGAAATGTTGGTTCAACATCCGATGCCGTATCGGATTGCGAATCAGTTTCATTATCATCGGAAGGAAACCGAACATTTGCATCCGCAATTTCTTGGACATCACCATTTGGATCTCTAAGTGATGTTTCAGGAGCCCTTGTGTCGTCCTCAATTGCATGCATTTCCATCTCATCCTCTTGAAATGCAGGGCACTCGGCTGATTGACTTGATGAACTCTCCTCTAATACGATTGTTGAACGTGGGACGATTTTAGAAACGGCCCACCAATCTCGCTTGTCGTTGCGCAAACTTGGATATCCGCAGTAAAAGACTTGCTGAGCTTGGGATGCAAGGATGAATGGGTCATATTTCTGCAATCTTCGTCGATGGTTCACTTCAACCAAATTGTAGTCGTTATGAACCCTTTTGCCCACAGGAACTATCGGATCGAACCAATCACAACGAAACAATACGGTTCGTTTCATAGGCCAACCGGGATATTCAACTTCAACCACCTCTACTAACTTTCCATAATAATCCTGCATATTTGCTCCAACACTTTCTCCTTTTACACACACGCCCCAGTTCTGCGTGCCTCTTGAAGCTGCTAATCGTTCAATCTGAAATTTGTACCCATTTACAAAATAGCCAGTAGAGGTTGTTACGGTCTTCAATGGCCATTGCGATAGACATTTAATGAAAATATTGTCGGTTGTCGACCATGGACCGTTGACCTATAAATTAATAAGCTATTGACATCCAATTCAAAAAATAATAGCCATTATCGAAATTGATTGAGTGATACTACTCACAAATTCATAAAACCAGTAAGCAAACTCCGTTTCTAATTTCTGCCCAATTGCAACTTGACTGATGTCGGGATTCATCTGTCGTTGTCTATCACAAAAACATCCTTATGGGATGAAAAGGATGAAAACTACTGTTAGAAATTAAATATTATGGTATATTATTATTTAAATTTAAATTTTCAATTTAGCATTGAAGTATACACTTACTCAATATATGGATCGACTTCTCGACAGTTCATTAGGATGTAATAATGTGCTGCATTATACTCCATATCGCTAAGATTTCTTGACTTCTGCCCACCAAATGAACGGCCGATAGCTTTAAAAATTGATATTCTACCGTCATTAGCTTCTGCTTCGTCCACACATACGTCATCGTTACGACCATGATTTCGGCTCCTCGTGTGGACGTGACCCTCAAAGTAATGTGAGGCAAAAGCTGAAACTTCTTCGACCAAGTGTGCATTGCATATAGAACCTTCAACCCTTGCCTTATTACGCACATTATTTTTTAACTTCTTAAGATACCTATATGTAAAGTTGCAACAAAAAATTAACGAATTTTTCAAGCAATGAAATAATATTTGAAATGTCAACATATCTTAATGATGTATATATTTACCTCTCGAAAGGATACATCCAGCGATACTGCACGGGACCAGCTATGCTCGCTTCGTATGGCAAGTGAACCGGTAAATGCTCCATTGAGTCAAAAAAACTGGGAGGAAATATTCGCTCAAGCTTGCATAAAATAATTGGAATTTCCTCCTCAAGCCTTGCCATGGATGCAGAAGTAATGACTGCGGCAGATAACTCCTTGAAGAATAAGCTGAGCTCCGTAATTGCCTTCCAGACATGTTGCGGAAGCAACTCACGAAAAGCTATAGGTAATAACGTTGCATGAAAACATGGCAGTCGTGACTCTTCATGCCGAACAACTTGAGCTTATGCATGTCCACACACCTACCGATATTTGAGGCATAACCATCTGGAAATTTTAACCCTCTAAGCCAGTTACATAAAACTTCTCGTGAATTTCTGTCAAGAGTGTAACATGCTTTAGGATAGGTCCCATCGGCACTCCTTCTCAAATCACCTCTTCTGCAGTACTGATTAAGTTCTTCTCTTGACTTTGCAGTATCTTTTGTTTTTCCCGGGATGTTTAGCACCGTGTTAAATATGTTATCAAAGAAATTTTTCTCGATATGCATAACATCCAAGTTGTGCCGGATGAGATTTGTGCTCCAATAAGGCAAATCCCAAAATATACTTCGCTTCTTCCAGTTATGTTCTTTACATATACGGCCATTTATTCTATCTGCATCCGGTTCCCATGCATACATCAACCCCAAATGCTCTATAGAATCAAATAGATCCGTGCCGGACCTAACCGGTTCGGCAAATTTTGTGACTGCTTTGTTCTTCCGGAAGGCGATCAAGTTACGCCTGTAAGGATGATTTGGGGGCAAGAACTTCCTATGGTTATCAAACCATGACTGCTTACCACTCTTCTGCAATGTAAATGCATCCGAATCATACATGCAATGAGGGCATGCCAGACGTCCAGCAGTGCTCCAACCAGACAACATTGCATATGCCGGAAAATCACTTATTGTCCACATCAAAGCAGCTCTCATTAAGAAATTTTGTTTCATAGAAATGTCGTAGGCTACCACTCCTGTTTCCCACAACATTTTCAATTCGGCCACCAACGGTTGCAGAAAGACATCAATCTTTTCCTTTGGATTTGATGGTCCTGGAACCAAAACGGTTAAAAACATTGCAGTATCTTTCATGCACTTCCACGGAGGAAGGTTATATACAGTCAGTATCACAGGCCAACATGAATACTGTTGCCCCGCTTGACCAAATGGTTGGAAGCCATCGGTACAAAGACCTAATCTCACATTCCTTATATCTTCAGCGAAATCAGGATGATTTTCATTGAAATGCTTCCAAGCCTTTGAATCTGATGGATGCCGCATTTCATCCTCTTTAGATTCATGTTCGGCATGCCATCTCATATCAGCAGCTGTTGCCTCAGATCTGTATAATCTCTGCAGGCGTGGGGTAAGAGGAAAGTAATGCATCCTCTTGTAAGGCACACTTTTCCTCCTACTTGTACCGGCTCCTCCTTCGGTGTTTTTGAACCTCGATTGCCCACAAATCTTACACCATCTCAGCTCTGAGTCTTCACCCCAAAATATCATACAATTGTTCAAGCAACAATCGATCTTATTAACTGGGAGCCCAAGCCCACGCAACAACTTCTTTGTTGCGTAAAAACTGTCTGCGGCAACATTATCATTTGGCAAAATTTCTTTGATTAACTCAGCTACAGAATTGAACGCCTTTTCTGATAATCGATGTTCTGCCTTAATATTCAACATTCGAGCAGCTGTAGAGAACTGGGAATGACCCTCACACCCAGGATACAATTCTTGATTTGCAGCACGCAACATATCATAAAATTGTTGTGCTTCTGGATTTGGTTCTTCCATAAATGTATTCTGATTGAAGTCATTACCCGATGCATTCATCACCATT
>UESW01002954.1:0-48663 GCA_900491605.1 Calamus simplicifolius | reverse complement strand
TGGCCGGACAAGAAATAAAAGGGCAGGGGGGCGGGGGGGGTTTCCCCCCCCCCCTGTTAAGAATTTTTTTTTTTTTTTTGTGACAGTGGCCTGGCCACCGTGGCCAGGCCACTGCCGGCCACGACAGCGGCCATGGCCGGAGGGAAATCATTAAATTTTTTTTTTTTTTTTTTTAGAGTGTGGGGGCTTACCTTGGTCGAGAGAAGAAGCCGGAGTCGAATGAGAACGCCGAGGAGCCGGAGGACCACAGGGGAGGCGTCGGAGCAGCGAGGTGGGAGCCGAAAATTTTTAGAGCTCGGCGGCGGCTAGGTCAAGATGGGAAGAAGAAGAAGAGAAGGCTGGATATATATAATAATTAACGACGCAATTATTTACGTCGCTATATGGTCGCAATATTTTTTTTTAATTTATTATGTCTTAACGACGCATTAGTGCGTCGCTAATCCATCGTTAATATGGTTTATTAAAATTTTATGAAAAAATAGCGACTCCAATAATTGCATCGCTAATGCGTCCTAAATTGGCGCCAACATCCGGCGGAAAATTTATTTTTATTTTCTAAGAATTGCATCGCTAAGGCGTCGCAATAGTTATTTAATATTTTAAATTGATTAAAATAATAATTATTACAATATTGCGATGCAATCATTGCGTCACAATAATTTTTAAATATTTTTAAATGATAATATTTAAAATTTATGATAATAATTGTGACACAAAAATGCATCGCAATAATTTTTTTAATATTTTTAATCAGCTATATGTATTTTAATAATATAATTGCGATGCATATATTTCATCGTAATATTTATTTATTTTTTTAAAAAATGCATCGTTAAGGCCCGCAATAATTTTTTAATATTTATAAATGATAATATTTATAATTAATGTTAATAATTGCGATAAAAAATTGCATCGCAATATTTTATAAAATTTTTAATTACATAAATTTATTTTAAAAACATTGCGACACAACTTATGCATCGTAATATTATATTTCTTTTATTTATTAATACTAAAAAATTTGTTTTTACTAAAAATAATTGCGACGCATAAATTTCGTCGTAATATTTATTTATTTTTTCCTAAAATGCATCGCTACGGAGTCGCAAAAATTCTTAATTATTTATTAATGATAATATTAATAATTTATGATAATAATTGCGATGATTATTGCATCGCAATAATTTTTTTATATTTTTAATTAGATATATTTATTTAAAAATAATTGCGATAAAAATTATGCGTCATAATATTATATTTTTTTATTTATTAATACTGATAAAAATTATATTTACTAAAAATATTGCGACGCATACATTGCGTCACAATATTTGTTTAATTTTCTTCTAAAATGCGTCGCTATGGCGTCGCAATAATTTTATAATATTTTTAAAACTTTTTCATAACTTTTTTTTTGAGTAATTATAAGTGATCCGATGTTTTCGATCGATCGAAGCCCTGATCCCGATCGGCCACGACCGATCTCGGACCGTGGCAATCGGTCTGATTCCAGACCGATGCGATCGGTCCGACATCGCTGGCGATCCGACGATTCCAATCGATCGCCATGATCTCGATCGGCCATGACCGATCTCGGACCATGGCGATCGGTCCGATCGGCGACGATCCGATGATTGCGATCGATCCAAGCTCTGATCCTGATCGGCCACGACCGAACCCGGACCGTGCGATCGGTCCAAGATCGCTGGCGATCCGACGGTTGCAATCGATCCAAGCCCTAATCCTGATCGGCCATGACTGATCTTGGACAGTGGCGATCGGTCCGATCGGCAACGATCCGACATTTGCGATCGATCCAAGCCCTGATCCCGATTGGCCACGACCGATCTCGGACCGTGGCAATCGGTCTGATCGGCAAAGATCCAACGGATGTGATCGATCCAAGCCCTGATCCCGATCGGCCACGACCGATCCCGGACCGTTGCGATCGGTCCAAGATCGGCGATGATCCGACGGTTGCGATCGATCCAAGCCGTGATCCCGATCGGCCATGACTGATCTCGAACCATGGCGATCGGTCCGATCGGCGATGATCCAACGGTTGCGATCGATCCAAGCCCTGATCCCGATCGGCCACGACCGATCCCAAACCGTTGCGATCGATCCAAGATCGCTGGCGATCCGACGGTTGCAATCGATCCAAGCCTGATCCCGATCGGCCATGACGATCTTGGACCGTGGCGATCGGTCCGATCAACGACGATCCAACGGTTGCGATCGATCCAAGCCCTCATCCCGATCGGCCATGACCGATTCCAGACCGATGCGATCGGTTCAATCTCTCTGGCGATCCGACGGTTCCAATCGATCCAAGCCGTGATCCTGATCGGCCACGACCGATCTCGGATCATGGCGATCGGTTCGATCGGCAATGATCCGTTGGTTGCGATCGATCCAAGCCCTCATCCCGATCGGCCATGACCGATTCCAGACCGATGCAATCGGTCCGACATCGCTGGCGATCCGACGGTTGCGATCGATCCAAGCCGTGATCCCGATCGGCCACGACCTATCTCGGACCGTTGCAATCCGTCCGAGATCGGCGACGATCCGACGGTTGCGATCGATCCAAGCCGTGATCCTGATCAGCCATGACCGATCTTGGACCATGGCGATCGGTCCGATCGGTGATGATCCGACGGTTGCGATCGATCCAAGCCCTGATCCCGATCGGCCACGGTCGATCCCGGACCGTGGCAATCGGTCCGATCGGCAAAGATCTGACGGTTGTGATCGATCCAAGCCCTGATCCCGATCGGCCACGACCGATCCTGGACCGTTGCGATCGGTCCAAGATTGCTGGCAATCCGACGGTTGCAATCGATCCAAGCCCTGATCCCGATCGGCCACGACTGATCTCGGACCGTGGCGATCAGTCCGATCAATAACGATCCGACGTTTGCGATCGATCCAAGCCCTGATCCCAATCGGCCACGATCGATCTTGGACCGTGGCAATCGGTCCGATCGGCAAAGATCCGACGGTTGTGATCGATCCAAGCCCTGATCCCGATCGGCCACGATCGATCCCGGACCGTTGCGATCGGTCCAAGATTGCTGGCGATCCGACGGTTGCAATCGATCCAAGCCCTGATCCCGATTAGCCACGACCGATCTCGGACCGTGGCGATCGGTCTGATCAGCGACGATCCGACGGTTGCGATCGATTCAAGCCCTCATCCTGATCGGCCATGACCAATTCCAGACCGATGCGATCGGTTCGAGATCGCTGACGATCTGACGGTTGCGATCGATCCAAGCCCTAATCCCGATCGGCCACGACCGATCTCAGACCATGGCGATCAGTCGATCGGCGATGATCCGACGGTTGCGATCGATCCAAGCCCTCATCCCGATCGGCCATGACCGATTCCAGACCGATGCGATCGGTCTGACATCGCTGGCGATCCGATGGTTGCGATCGATCCAAGCCGTGATCCCGATCGGCCATGACCTATCTCGGACCGTTGCAATCCATCCAAGATCGACGATGATTCGACGGTTGTGATCGATCAAGCCGTGATCCCGATCGGCCATGACTGATCTCGGACCTTGGCGATCGGTCTGATCGGCGACGATCTGACGTTTGCGATCGATCCAAGCCCTAATCCCGATCGGCCATGACCGATCCCGGACCATTGCGATTAGTCCAAGATCGCTGGCGATCCGACGGTTGCAATCGATCCAAGCCCTGATCCCGATCAGCCACGACCGATCTCGGACCGTGGCGATCGGTCCGATTGGCGACGATCCGACGGTTGTGATCGATCCAAGCCCTCATCCCGATCAGTCATGACCGATTCCAGACCGATGCGATCGGTCCGAGATCACTGACGATCCGACGGTTGCGATCGATCCAAGCCCTGATCCCGATCGGCCACGATCGATCTCGAACCGTGGTGATCGATCCGATCGGCGACGATCCGAGGGTTGCGATCGATCCAAGCCCTTATTTCGATCGGTCACGATCGATTTGGACCGATCGCTATTTAACATAATTAATTTTTTTAAATATATTATGACGCAAAGGGTTGCATGGTAATTTTTTAATATGATAATTATATTATATAAAAAATTAATTTTAATTATAATAATTACGATGCAACAAGTGCGTCGCTATATTAAAACATAATTTTCCTAATTAATTTTTTGGTTTATTACATCACTAATGCATCGCTATTTAACATAATTAATTTTTTAAAAACATTGCAACGCACTGTGTTACATCGCAATTATTTTTCTCATTATACTTTATAAAATTTAATTTTATTTAAAATAATTGTGACGCAGTTATTGCGTCGCTAAATTAAAAAATAATTTTAATTATTTTCTAGTTTATTGCATCGCTAATGCGTCGCTATTTAAAATATTTAATTTTTTCAAAACATTGCGACGCACTAAATGCATCGCAATATTTTTTTAAATATTTATACTTTAAAAATTAATTTCATTTAAATTATTTATGACGCAATTGGTGCATCGCTAAATTAAAAATAATTTTTTTAATTTTATGGTTTATTGCGTCGCTATTTAATATATTTAATTATTTTAAAAACATTGCGACGCACTATGTTGCGTCGTAATATTTTTTCTGATATATAAATTTTATAAAATTTAATTTCATTTAAATTATTTGCGACGCAATTATTGCTTCGCTAAATTAAAAAAAATTCTCTAATTTTCTGTTTTATTGCGTCGCTAATGCGTCGCTATTTAACATATTTAATTCTGTTAAAAACATTGTGATGCACTGAGTTGCGTCGCAATATTTTTTTTCCGATATTTAAATTTTATAATAAATTAATTTAAAAATATTACGACGCATTATTTGTGTCGCAATATTAAAAATTAAATTTTTTTGATTTTTTGGTTAATTGAGTCGCTAATGCGTCGCTAATTGCGTTGCAATATTTTGTTGTCACAAAGGCATCGCAAAGTGGTCGCAATTTAGCGACACATAATTGCGTCGCTAAACTTGCGTCGCTATTTCAGTATTTTCTTATAGTGAAATGTTTTATTCATAACAATGGTAAGAAAAATCTTGGGAAGTTTGATGCAAAGTCTGATGAAGGTATTTTCCTAGGATATTCTACATCTAGCAAGGCATATAGAGTATTTAATAAGAGAAGCTTAGTTGTAGAAGAATCCATTCATATAGTGTTTGATGAGTCTTTAGCATCAAGTTCAGATAAAATTGATGATGAGAAAGATACATCTTTGATTGAAAGAGGTATTAAAAAATTAAATGTATCTTCAGATCAAGAACCTGAAGCTAAGGATGATGACTCAGCTAAGGATGATGGTATTGATACTGCTCATAATGATAAAGATCTACCTAGAGATTGGAGATATGCTTATGGTCATCCTAAGGACCTAATCATAGGTGATCCATCTCAAGGTGTAAGGACTAGATCATCAATGAGAAATATCAATAATCATCTTGCATTTGTATCTCATATAGAACCTAAAACTATAGAGGAAGCTGAGAAAGATAGTTTTTGGATGTTGCAATGCAGGAAGAGTTAAACCAATTCACTAGGAACCAAGTTTGGACCCTAGTAGATAGACCTAAAAACCACCCTATAATAGGATCTAAATGGGTTTTTAGAAATAAATTGGATGAAAATGGATTGGTAATTAAAATAAGGCTAGATTAGTTGCAAAAGGATATAATCAAGAAGAAGGTATAGATTTTGATGAAACCTTTGCACCTGTTGCTAGATTAGAAGCCATTAGGCTACTACTTGCATTTGCATATCATATGAATTTCAACTTATTTCAAATGGATGTTAAAAGTACATTTTTAAATGGTTTTATAAATAAGAAAGTTTATGTTGAATAACCTCCTGGTTTTGAAGATCATGAATTTTCAAACCACGTCTTCAAACTACACAAAGCACTTTATGGTTTAAAGCAAGCACCTAGAGCTTGGTATGATAGATTAAGTAAATTTTTAATTAAAAATAATTTTTCTAGAGGAAATGTTGATAAAACCTTGTTTTTAAAAAGAAAAGAAAAGGATTTATTAATTGTTCAAATTTACGTTGATGACATTATATTTGGTGCTACTAACAATCTCTTTGTCAAGAATTTGCTAAGTTAATGCAGGGAGAATTCGAGATGAGCATGATGGAAGAACTAAACTTCTTCCTTGGACTTCAAATCAAACAAGAGAAAGCGGAGATTTTCATTAACCAAACAAAGTACACAAAGGAAATACTCAAGAAGTTTGGTATGAAATCTGCTAAACCTCTTGGTATGCCAATGAGTCCCTCATGCAAGCTGAACAAGGATGAAGAAGGTAAGAATGTAGATCAGAAGCATTACTGAGGTATGATCGGATCACTTCTTTACCTAACGGCAAGTAGGCCAGATATCATTTTTTTGTTTGCTTATGTGCAAGATATCAATCTAATCCTAAGGAATCACATTTATTTGCTGTTAAAAGAATCTTTAGATACTTAAATGGAACTAAAAATATAGGATTATGGTATTCTAGAGACTCAACCTTAAAATTAATTGCTTATTCTGATTCTGACTATGCTGGTTGTAAATTAGATAGAAAGAGTACAAGTGGGGCATGCCAACTTTTAGGAAGTAACTTAATCTCATGGTTTAGCAAGAAGCAAAATTCGGTTGTATTATCCACTGCTGAGGCAGAGTATGTTGCAGTTGGAAGTTGCTGCGCTCAAATCCTTTGGATTAAGCGACAACTTGAAGATTATGGTATCACACTTGATAAAATTCTATTAAATGTGATAATACTAGTGCCATTAATCTAACTAAGAATCCAATTCAACATTCAAGAACTAAACACATAGAAATTGGACATCACTTTATTAGAGAACATGTAACTAACAAAGATATTTGTCTTAAATATGTTAATACTAATGATCAATTAGCTGATATTTTTACCAAACCTTTGAGTGAGGAAAGATTTTGTTATCTTAGAGGAGAATTAGGAGTTTGTGATCCTTTAGAATGATTTTCTAAAACTCTTAAGGACAACAACTATCTAGACTTCATTAATTTCTTGAAAATCCTCTATGTCCAATAAGGAAATTTATCTAGAAATTTAATTTATTGTTTCTCCAATTGTTAAGGAACACTTATCTAGAGTTTGATGATTAATTTGATTAGTTTCAGATCCTTGAAATTCAAATTTTTAACTGAAACTGTTGTGGAGTCAACACTTTATGGAGTCGACACCTTCATATTTGATGTTCTGTCTGGGCAATTAGAGCCGACTCTAGCTTTGTAGAGCCGACTCTAATTCGGGCGCTGACAGATTTTCTGGTTCGGAGCTGACACCTCATTTTCGGGAGTCGACTCTAAGTGGAACTAGGTCAAAATAAAAAAGGCGGAGTCGATCCCAAACGAAACCTATCGTCTCCTAAACCCTTCCAAAACCATTCCAAACCAATTTCAATCCCTCCAAATCCCTCAAATCTCTCAATAACTCATTCCAATCGAATCCCATGGCTCCTAAAAGGCGTGCGATTGTTGGAGGTTCGGCCGTTCCCACAAGAAAAAGGATGATTCGGAGGCAAGCGACGTCATCTTCTTCATCTGCCACTCAAGATGACTCTCCATCCTCACAATCTTCTCCACGGGTAGACCAATTAGCGGGTAAGGCCATTACTATCGGAAGAAAAGTAGATATTGACTTTTTTGCTTCAGAAGGCTTCGCTATTGGACGTTTGTTGAAGGAAATGGGATGGGAGAAAGTCTGTTCTTTGGATGTCCCTACATACCCTGCCCTTGTGAGAGAATTTTACAATGATTTATGTAGAGGAGAGGGAGGCTTAGTCAGTTTTGTAAGAGGAACTAAAGTGATTATCATGGCCGAGACTCTTGAAAATCTATTGGAGATGCCTACTATTGGTCTAGTTGAATATCAACATGAAGATAGAGGAGGTGCCCTATCTATGATGTTAGGGAGAGAAGTTTCTGAGTTTGAAGAAATCATGGCTAATCAACTTAATTTGAAACTCAGGTTACTTCACAATATTTGTGAAAGAATTTTATTTCCTAAAATTGGAAGGTTTGAGTATGTCTCGGAGCGAGACATCTTGTTGATGGACTGTATTCTCACTGGAAGACTTGTTAAACTTGCCGGTATGATGATTGGTTATATGGCAGAAGCAGCAACTAAGAAGAGATCAACACTGCCGTATGGTATGATACTAACCTTAGTCTTTAGAAGCCAAGGTGTGCTAATAATGGATAATGAGCCACTAAGAAAATTAAGGCATACCGATTACTATAGTGTCTCTACAATTCACCGCATGGGCTTTAGAAAAGAGAATAAAAATTGGATAAAAAGAGGACAAGAGACAAGAGCAAAAGAAGTTAGAGTTGAGGAGGTCAGAGGAGAGGATATTCCTGGACCATCTACTGCTGGACCCTCAGTGGCTGGACCAAGCACTCACCCTCCACATCAGTCAGCTTTGGCATCTGGAAGATTTTTTGAGGAGCAAATAGGTCAGCTCAGAGCTTTACTGGCTGAGTATGATAGTCAAAGGTCAAATGAGATGTGTCAGTTGAGAGAGGAGTTCAATCAGTTGAAGGAAGAGATCAATTTAAGGCTTGACGTGATTTCTTTTTCCATTGGCAACTCGGTAGAATCCTTTAGCGCTGATCTTCATAAGATTTTTGAAAGGATGGAAGGCATTGCAGACGGTTCTGGAACTTATCTTCATGCTACCAGTCAACTAAAGAAAGATATCGACCTCGCCGTTTCTCAAATTGAAGCTTGTCTTGAAAGTTTTAAGAAGACTCAAAAAGATGATATTATGGAAATGATTGGACATTTGAAGAAAATTGTGTATAAGCATGTTTGATTTTGATATCCTGTCTTATCCTATTTTGTATCCTAGGATTTCTGAGTTTTCTTTAACATACTTGAATATGTCACTTTACTGTGAATGTACTTAAATTGACACATGTAATGAATCTTGCATTGGAATACAATTACACTTTTATTGCAAATTTGTCTATGATTGATTGATTGAATTTCAATGAATGAGTTTACTATCTCTATAATTAATTAAACCAATGACCCTGCTCTGATAACTTGTTTTATTGTATTTAAAATTCATCTTATTGCTGATAACAAAAAAGGGGAGAGATAATTGTATATGCATAAAAGAGAAAGAGAAAGAGAATGAAAGAATATAAGATTTTTTGCATATCTACAAAGGGGGAGAAATTTTGAGATTCTAATAAAAATATTCAATTGAATTCAGTTTATCTACATAGGGGGAGTTATTCAATGCAGGGGGAGCTTAATAATTTTTCCATATAAAAGTTAAATCATCTTGATTGATGTTTATTATAAAACTCAAGCATATTTGTTAAAAGTTCATTTTGAAAATTGGCATCAAATTCTATGTTAGGAAGTTTCAAGCTTTAACAGTGTCTATAACTCTTAGTTCAAATGAATTTTTGATGCATATACTCAAAGTTTTTGTCATCATCAAAAAGGGGGAGATTGTTGACCCAATTAAGGATTTTGATGATTAACAAAATTATTTGAGTATAATATTTAAAGTTACTAATGATTTTGATTAAGTTTTTCAGCTTATAAGTCGATTTAATAATCAAAATCATGAGTCAAATCAAGTTTGGTTCGAATCTAATGTCAAGGTAAGATTGCAGATATTAGAGTCGACACATGGAATCGCAGAGTCGACTCCGGAAATCGGCACGGACTTAGAGTCGACTCCAGGACTGTTAGAGCCGACTCCAACAGAAAAGACAGAACGATGGGTTTTCAGGCCATGACTTAGAGTCGACTCCCGGACTGTTAGAGTCGACTCCAGAAGATTTTTGTGTCGACCCCAGAAAAGTCAGAGACGACTCCAGTTCAAGCAGGTTAAAGATTTTCGAGTTAGAGCCGACTCCAGAAAAGTTAGAGCCGACTCCAGAATGTCAGAACTGACTCTAGAACTGTTAGAACGACTCTAAACTTTATCTTTATCTTTTTAATCCCAACGGCTATTGCTATTTTTGGTTCTAATCCTTCTTACACTTGTTTCTAACGAATATTTTTAAACTATTTATGGATTAATCGGGATCTATAAGAAGAGGATTTGCTGCATCCGAAAACAAGAGAGACAAAAAGAAAAGAATAGAGAGAAATCTGTGAAATCTATCAGAAAATAAAAGAGAAAACTCGAAAGGAAAGATCATATGATTCCCCAAAAGAAAAAGAGAGATTCCAAGCTTTTGTTGTTCTATTTCGAAGAAATCTCAAGGGAAGAAGGAAGCCCTAGTTTTCTGATCTTCTGAGTCTCAAGAGCACCTTGAAGGAAGACCCACTCAAAAGAAGAAAAGGAGCAAGCCATCAAGATCTGCAAATCAGGCTTTGATTCCTATCTTTTATTTCTGTTTCATTATTGTATATTTGCTCATTGGAGGAGCTGTTTATCTTGTAAAATAAATATTGTTTGCTGGGTCAATCTGGTGATTGATTCAGTTGAGGCTGTTAGCCTTGTGCAAGCATTAGCTTGTGGTGTTAGGTTTTGTGCTGGTGAGCCTTGAAAACCAGCTGGGTTCGTTGTGCACTCAGAAAAACAACAAGTTCGAGTCGTGAGCTTACAAAACAACTCTGCTGTAATCAGATTGATTATAGTGTGGATCCAAGAGGTACTTGGGAGTGGACGTAGGTGTAGGTACACCGAATTACTATAAAATCTCCTGTGTTTGTCGTGATTGTCTCTTTATCTTTAACTCTCTATTTATGCATATTCTGTTTTAATTTGTGTGAATCTAAGTTTTTATTTCCGCTGGGGGTTATTTTCAAAAGTGTTTAAATTTTTGAAAAACCCAATTCACCCCCCCTCTTGGGTTGCTATCTGGACCAACAACATTTTATCGGAATGCCTTTTTGTTTGATGCCATAATCTTCTAGCTGTTGCTTAATCCATAAAATTTGAGCATAACAACTTCAGTTGCAATGTATTCGGCCTCGACCGTAGATAATGCTACTAAAGTTTGCTTCTTGCTAAACCATGAGATTAAGTTAACACCTAAAAATTAGCAAGTTTCACTAGTTGATTTTCTGTCTAATTTACAACCTGCAAAATCTGAGTCTATATATCCTATTAAGTCAATGCTAGATTATTTGTCATACCAAAGTCTTAAATTCATAGTTCCCTTTAAATATTTAAATATCCTTTGAACAGCAAGCAAGTGTGATTCTTTAAGATTAACTTGATATCTAGCACACATGCAAACACTAAACATGATATCAGGTCCACTTGCAGTTAAATACAATATAGATTCTATCATGCCTCTATAAAGTTTTAGATCAATAAATTTTTTAGCACTATTTGAATCAAGTCTACAAGATGAGCTCATAGGGGTACCGATACTCTTAGATGTCTCCATGCCAAACTTTTTGATCATTTCCTTGATGTATTTGGATTGGCTTATGAAGATCCCTTCTTTATTTTGTTTGATTTGAAGTCCAAGAAAATAGTTTAGTTCTCCCATCATGCTCATCTCGAACTCTCCTTGCATAAGCTTTGCAAACTCCTTACATAAAGAGTCATTAGTAGCACCGAAAATGATATCATCCATAGATTTGAATAATTAGTATATCATTATCTTATCTTTTAATGAATAGGATTGTATCCATGTTTTCTCAAATGAAATCATTACTGATCAAGAATTTACTTAATCTCTTGTACCAAGCCCGAGGAGTTTGTTTCAAACCATACAAAGCTTTGTTTAACTTAACTACATGGTTTGAAAATAAGTGATTTTTAAAACCGGGTGGCTATTCTACAAAAACTTGTTCAACAATGTATCCATTTAAAAAAGTATTTTTAACATCCATTTGCTATAATTTAAAATTCATAAAGCAAGCAAAAGCAAGAAGTAATCTGATAACTTCTAATCTAGCAATAGGAGCATAAGTCTCATCAAAATCAATACATTCTTCTTGATTATAACCGTTGCTACTAATCTTTCTTTATTTCTAATTATATTACCATGTTCATCCAATTTATTCTAAATACCCATTTAGTCCCAATAATTGAATGATCATGAGGCCTATCAGTAAGAGTCCATACATTATTTCTCTCAAATTGATGAAGTTCCTCATGCATGGCATTTATCCAATCAACATCATTTTTAGCATCATCATAACATTTAGGTTTAATTTTAGATACAAAGGCTAAGTTGTTATAAGTATCTCTAAATGATGATCTGGTCCTAATACCTTGAGTTGGATCACCTATAATTTGATCTTTAGGGTGACTATGAATGTACCTCCATTCTCTTTCTAACTCATCATTATCTGGTGAAGCTTCAGGTTGATTAATGTCATTCTCTTTATTTACCTCTTGTGTATCTGAATCTTCTTTTTCCTTTAAGGTGATGTCCTTCAGTTGATCTTCAATTTCATTTGCATCAATTATACCTTTTCTCTTTCTTAATGGAAGATCATTAGATTCATCAAATATAACATGAATTGATTCTTCAACTACTAAAGACTTTTTGTTGAAAACTCTGAAGGCTCTACTGTGTAAAGAATAATCGAGAAAAATCCCTTCATCAGATTTAGCATCAAATTTATCAAGATTTGATTTTTCATTATTTAAGACAAACATCGCATCCAAAAACATAAAAATAACTGATGTTAGGTTTTCTTCCTTTCCAAAGTTCATATGGAGTCTTTTTCAAAATATGTCTGATTAATGCATGATTTAAAACATAACATGCTGTATTGATAGCTTCGTCCAAAAATACTTTGAGAGATTGCTTTCACACAATATAGTACGAGCCTTTTCTTTTATGGTTCCGTTCTTTCTTTCTACTACTCCATTTTGTTGGGGTGTTCTTGGTGCAGAAAAATTATGTTCAATATCATTTTCATTCAAAAATTTTCAAAAGATTGATTTTTAAATTATTTTCCATGATCGCTTCGTATTGATAAAATAGAAGAATTCTTTTTATTAGTAACTCTTTAAAATAATTTTTGAAATGAAGGAATGCTTTGACTTTACTAGCTAAGAATAAAACTTATGTAAATCGAGAGAAATCATCAATCACAACAAAACCATGTCTTTTTCCTTCTAGACTAGTTGTTCTTGTAGGACCAAATAAATCCATATGCAAGAGCTCCAAAGGTCTAGTGGTTGAAACCAAATTTTTTGATTTAAAAGATACTCGGGTTTATTTTCTAAATTAACAAGCATCGCATATCTTATCTTTTTCAAAAATAAGTTTCGGTAAACCATTCATTAAATCCTTTTTGATTAATTTAGACAGTAGATCCATGCTTACATGAGCTAGCCTACGATGCTATAACCAACTATTATCATTCATAGCAACTAGGCAATCAACATTCTGATCATGCAAATCATTTAAGTCAACAATATATACATTACTATGCCTATGACCAACAAATTTCATATTTTCATTAGCAGGATTTAGAACAATGCATAAAGATGATTTAAATGTAACTTTAAATCCTTTGTCACATAATTGACTAATGCTTAGTAAATTATGTTTCAGGCCATTCACAAGCAGAACATTATCGATATAAGCATGAGGTGTGATACCTATTCTGCCAATGCTAATTATTTTTCCTTGACCATTATCATCAAAAGTAACAACACCCCCATCTTTTGCATCCAAAGTGATGAATTATGATTCATCATTCATCATGTGTCTTGAGCACCCGCTATCCAAGTACCATTCTTTTTTAGTTGCTCGGGTAGTAAGACACACCTGCATACATAATTTTAAATTTTGCTCTTAGGTACCCAAGCTTTCTTGGGTCCTTTTGGGTTAGTTAAGATAGTTCCTTTTGAAACCCATATTTTTCTAACATTGTGTGTGTGACAAGTATAAGCTTTATGTCCTAATTTACCATATTTAAAGCATGTAATTGTAGTAGAATCATCAGCATGCACATAAATATTTTTAAAAACTTTTATTTTTCAAAAGGGTTATATCTAAGACCAGCTCTATTATAGACAACCCTTTGACTACTTAATATCATTTTCAAATTTTCTGAACTTAATGTGAATTTATCTATAATTGGTTTTAGTTTGACTACTTCATTTTTTCAAATCTTGGTTTTTCTTTAGCAATGATTCATTATCTTTTGAAATTCTTTCTTTTTCAAGAATGAGATTTTTAATTTTATTTTTTAAATATATGTTCTTTGAACTTAAATTTGTAAAATCATTAACAAGTTCATAAAAAGCACCATGTAGTTCATTGAAAGTAAAGTCATCTAGAAAGCTAGGACTTACCTTATTGTCATCAGCCATAAAGCATACATTGGCGACTCCAGTTTTATCTTCATCTTCAGAACTAGTAACTTTACTGTCGTTCCATGTAGCCAACATTTGTTTCTTCTTTATTCTTTTGGATCCTTTCTTTAATTGGGGACACTATGGTTTGATTTGTCCAGGCTTTTTGTACTCGTAGCATATTAAAGGTTCATCTTTTTCTTTTTCTTTGCTATGATCTTCTTTGATGAATTATTTTTTTTCCTCCAAACTTCTTTCTTTTTATAAATTTTTTAAATTTTTTGGAGATAAGTGCCATTTCATCATCCTTCTCACTATCACTAGTAATCTCCTCACTTTCATCATTTTGAGTGGCACTCTTTAAGGCCATTGTTCTTTTCTTCTTTGATTCATCCTCTTCAATGTGTTGTCGTTGTTGAAGCTCATGAGTCATCAAAGAACCAACTAACTCTTCAAGTGATAGTGTGTTGAGGTCCTTTGCTTCTTAAATTGCAGTAACCTTGGCTTCCCAAGACCTAGGCAAGGATCTTAAAATTTTTCTAACAAGATCACTATTAGCATAAGACTTTCCTAAACTTTTTAGTCCATTAATAATATCAGTAAATCTTGTAAACATATTATGATATTTTTAGCTGAATCCATTTTAAAGAATTCATACTTATGAACAAGCATATTTATCTTGGATTCCTTGACTTGATTAGTCCCCTCATGGGTGACTTTAAGTTTATCCCAGATTTTCTTAGTGGACATGCATGCAGAGATATGATTAAACTCATTTGCATCAAGTGAACAGTAAAGAACATTCATAGCTTTTGCATTTAATTGAGCTAATTTTTTATCTTGCTCATCCCATTTTGATTCTGGTTTTGGGATGTCAAGATCATCAGCCTTGATGGTGAGTGTATGAGGTCCATTAATTATGATTCTTCATAAATCATAATCAAGTGCTTGTATGAAAATTTTTATTCGTGCTTTCTAATAAGTGTAATTTATTCATTGAACAAAGATGATCTATTAGTTGACTGTCCCTCCGTCAAAACAGATTTCATTTGGATTGCTAATGATCTTTGGCTCCAACCTATTTAAAGCAGTAGAAATCAAGAGCACGCTACTCTGATACCACTTGTTGCCCAGTAACAACCCAAGAGGAGGATGAATTGGTATTAAAAATTTAATTGCGCAGATATATGCTTATCAAATTTTAATTAGCAGTGGTATAGTGATGTGAACACAATAATTTCATAGAGATAAAGCAAACAATCAAACACAGATTTTTATAGTGGTTCAGTGCCAATTCAGCAACTATGTCCACTCCCCAAAAATCCTTTGAAAATTTTACTCCAATCGTAATACCAACGATTACAACCCCTAGCCTTACCCGACTAGTCCTCTTATTTACGATACAGAAAGCCAAACCCCTAGCCTTATCAGGCTAGTCCTCTTGTTTCATGGTACAAGAAAGCCAAAACAACCAAGGGTTAAACCTAACCCTATTACAAAAATATGTTCAAAATATTTAAGAAAAATAGCTCCTAAACTGAGCAAATATTTAAAATAATACTTATTGAGTTATACCATGTGCAATTTGATTCCAATCTTTTTAAGAATCAATAATAATTATTGATCTGTGTCCTATGTGTGAAAAACATATAATTTTCATTGATCTTTAAAATAATTTTTATTTAACTTTTTATATTTTAGGTTATTGAGTTTGTAAGCTATCAAAGATCTTAGTATATCTATCTGCAAGGTGCAAGTGTCATTTATGAGGAGTTTGATAGCATATTTATTCTTAGTATGTGTATAAATCATTTTGAATAATTAGTTGGCATCATTATATTTGATAACATAGATATATAAAACTTAACTCTCTTGGTTAAATAAGGTATAGTTAACTGATAAAACTATCTTGAGGCACAACAAATATTTTTCTATAAATCTTAAAATATAACTAATTTATCTTTTGTAGATGATTAATTTCTATATGCTTACACACCAAGAGTTGTTATTACTGGATGATGATTAATTTTTCATTCACTATTTAAGTTCTCTTCTCACTTCATTATTTATTTTAAGCGGTAAACTACTATTTTATATGGAGTTCAATTATAAATAAATTAGGATAATATTAGTTATAAATTATGCGAAAGAGGCTTAAAGTGTGTGTTATAGGTTGTGCATGCAAATATTTATCACTAGAGTTATATTAGTTCCACTAATTTAAAAGTTGTTGTCTTTTGAAATGTTGGTTTTACATTCAATTACTTTTATATTCAAATATTTAAAACAATAAATCCATCAATTTTTTTTTTTTGCTTTTAATTACATGTCCATGGCTATATATCACTACCACATTTACTTGATTTGCTCATGCGTATATGTTTATATTTGATGATGTTTTTTTGAAATTAAGCATGTCTTTTTGCTATTTTATTTAGGCATTACTTTCATTGAGAAAAGTTAATAGTATTATGCACCACATGGGATTCAAACTTGTATTTAAATAACAACCACTCTCCTAATATAGCAACATTATATTTCACCTGCATAATATTTATTATGTTTATTCAAAGTTTATTCATGTTACAATCTTGCATATTTTAATAATTATTTTTCATAAAAATAAATTATTTTCATTCAAAAAAAAATAAAAATAAAAATATCATTTTATTATTTATGATATTGTTAAGTAAATTTATTTAAAATATTTAAAATATCAATAATCCCAACATATTCCTATGTTCATATGTAATTTTTTTCTCACTAGTTCTTTAAAATGTTGATAGCTTTATTTATGTTGTAGTTAAAGTATAACAATGATAGTTAATATATAAATTAAATAATTCTAATATTTTTGATACCCAATCTGGTTGGATTAGAAATTAAAAAGTTTGGCAAAATTGGTGGGAAAAATAAAGATAATTTATGAACTAATAACTAATAATTTATCATAATATAGGATGAAGTGCTATTTCCTAGCATAATGCGAGGCAAAGTGCTGTTTCTTAATGCATATATATTTATTTTAAGTATCACTAAAATAATACCTTAGATTTTATGATTTCTAGAAATTTATCATTTATCATAAATTCAGATAAAATATTATTGTCATCATAGCTAAAATGGCACTAAAATAATGTCACAAAATATGAATATGGTAGAAAAATTTATAACAAAATACCTTAGATTTTAATATTTGTTATTTCATTAGAAGGATTAATAAGATTACAAGGTTCATATTACCTATATTCTTATATATTAATAATAGCTCTATTCATAATAGATTATCTTCTATTTTGTTGAATTTTTAATTATATTAGAAAGTTTTATAAGAATATCATGTTTATCTTATTTGTAGCTATTTTTGTTTGGAGATATAAACTTTAACATATGTCCCACTTTATTTAATATTTTTAAATAAATATTTGGAGAAATAAATAATAGATGGGGTCATGATGGAGAAGTTTCCATAAATAAGGGATATAAGGATGAGTAACAGAAAGAAAGAAAGTAAGAAATGAAATGTTTAAAAAAGAAATTTTGACTACATCTAAATATATATGCAGCAGAACTTGGATGCTTAGTTAATCATTCTTGTTAGACTTGAGATGCTATCTCTTGATCTTTTTTCTTCTTTAATTATTATTTAAAAGGGTCTATTTCTTACTAGGAACAAGGAATTGTAAAAGGAATTGGCTGATTTTCTTTAGTTTCATATTAAACAAATAAGTTTGTAGACAAAATAAAAAAGACAAGGAATTCTTATAGGTGTTGGAACAAAAAAATGGTAGAAAAATAATGAATTAAAGATGAGAAAGATCTAATGATTTGGATAGTCTATCAAGGTAATTATTTTATAGAATGAACTTTTATTGTATAGTTATAGTTTAAATCTCTTGAAATATGACATATCTTGCTATTTCTTTAGGTGGATCCCTTTATTAGAGAAGTATCTCTATCTTTCAAAAGATTGCTAGTGATAATTAAACTATTACCTTTGATAAAAGTTCAAAGGTAATATTTTGCTGCAATTTAAGTAGCATGGTCAATGTTATTATCCCATTGAAGAGCATTGTTAGTTAGTTGTATATTGGTTTTGATAATTGACATATATGAATTAAAATTTAGAAAATTAATTAACAACTTATAGCCTATAACTTTTAAGGAATGAGTAGGTTCAAAAGCTATCTCATTTCAAATATATTGCAACTTATAAAAGGTAGCATCATGATGCTATGTACTAAGAGAATGGAGCACCTAATAAAGGAGGCCCTTGCATACATGTTGAAACCAAACTTGATCCAAAACTCTTCTCACATTATTGTTCACATTTAAAAATCTCTCTTCATATACGAGCTCATCCAATTAACTTGAATTCTCTTATTTTTGATTTGTTGCTAGATTTACTACTCTCTAGCATATCTGATTCCACACCTATAAGAAAGTACTTATCCACCAAAAATCTTACTCACATTACATTATTCTTCACTAGATCTATCAATAGTGATGCCATTATGATGATGGAAAGTCATAATCTACATATCTTTGATGCTATAGATATCACTTGCTGGGGAGATAAGGAGTCTAATATAAGGTGCCCTGGTATTTATGTTGGAACCTTACTTGACTTCAAAGCTCAATCTATTAGTTTTTTTTAAGCCCAACTATGTAAATGTCTATTATTTACGCCATGTAGGATTAAACCTTATATATGCTCTTTAGTAATTTGTAGTTACAATTTGAGAGATATATGTAATGCATTGGAGCTATCTTAGTTCAAAACAAGTGCAATATATGAGAGGTACCACCATTATGATGATGCAATCTAGGTAGTATAGAAGTCTCTCTTACAAGACTATGAAATAAAATAGAAATTAAATCCTTTTTCATTTTTGTTTTTATCGTTTTACTTATGCTCCTTTTGAAATTAATATTTAAGTATTCAAAAATGAAAAGGTAAGTGATATCTTTATAATTTTATTTTAAAAATTATTATTTTCAAGAAACTAGTGATATCTTTAAAAATATATGGCATTTGATAATCAAATACATAAGCATTGTTTGATAAGGAAAGAAATGTGACCACTAAGGCAAGGCAAACTCATATTTTAAAAATGTTATTTGGATATAAAAAAGCTAAAATAGAGTTCTGGATATGGAAAAGGGGCCAGTATCTACGATGGTCCCTTATATGTTTTATAAGGAATAAGAAATGGGTGTTAGCTTAGAAGAGAGATAGGGAAACTGGTAAACAAAGAAGAGTTGGGTAGTGATTTAGGTATCAACCTTCATAACTTTGATCTTTTATGGTACATTTGGATAGAAAAAAATGAGAGGAATGAAAGGAAGAAGAAAGAATAGAGTAATAAAATCTTCTTTTTGAAAGAAGGGAGAAATAAGGAGGAGAAGGGCTATTCATTCCTTTTCATTCTCTCTTAAAACTCTAAAATTCTCTCTCTCTCAAATTGAGGGGTAAGAGAAAAAGAAAAACAATTTATAGTCTTTATCCTTTTTTTTTAAATTCTATTCCTTCAAATTAGTTTGAATTTTTCTTATAGAAAAAGGTATATTTGTGATTTTATAAACATTTTTTTCTTTTTCTCTTTTATTTTATCTAAACAAAATGAATGCAAATTATTCTTCTTAAATAAGAAGAGGATAATTAACAACTTTCCTTCCTTTTTTTTTTTTTTTTTTTCTCATCCTCACACTTTCCTTCCATCTTCTTCAAAGATCCATATTCCAAATAAAACCATATAGAAGTTGTATTTTAGTTTTAAGGCTAGCTAAGCTCCTTCCTCACTTAGTTTTGCTCCATCAAAAAATAAAAAGTAAATATCTCATATTCATTTATATATATTAACTTCTTGTTTTTTTCATATATATAGAAATACAAATAATGACAAATTAAAGAAAGGCTTTTTTTTCTTTCGTAAAAAAAAAAAAAAATTAGGGATGATAAAATTAGATAGTTCTCGAGACACTAAATCCCATTTAACAGTATGATAGTCATTTAGAACCCAGACGGTGTAGGATGGTATGACCGTCATTTAGAACACTTGGCAGTACAGGTGGCTTGATCCCTATAATTAGGGATGATAAAATTAGATAGGATATACAGACATAACTCAAATCTAATATGAAATAAATAGATTTATGATAATCTTAAATAAATTTATGTCATAATCATTTTACATAATTATGATATAAAATAGTTATATCATATTACGTTCTGACTCTTCAACTTGAAAAATGACATGGTTATGATCAGATTAATTTAAAATTAGTTATATTTTTATTTGTTTATGCAATTATATTTTTTTTAAATGATAAAACTTAAATTGTTTAGTTGAAATGATTTAATATTATAATGAGTTTTTAATGTGGTTAAGCATTATGTTAGAAATAAAATTTTTACATTAAAAAAGAAGCAATAAGTTGGTATTAAGTGGGTTGTGCTGATTCATGTAAGTTGTTTAGCAAATTGTATATATTTGTATCAAGTAAGTTATTAAAGTTGTATTGTGTCAATTTATCATGATATGTTTATTAAATAAGATATGCATATCGTATCATGTTATCTATCTAATAATCGGCTTGTGTTTGTACTGAAATTTTGTCTTGATCTATAGTGTTGTACTACAGCTTTGATACAATATGAATATGACATGGCAACCTATAATCCATCTTCATTTTTTGTTTGTCTAAGTGGCATGGAAAATGTCACATGTATTTGTCTACAGTTCCTAAACAGCGATTAGGTAGGCTTCTGTATGTTTCATCATGCCTGCATGCTTAAGTGAAACAAAGTTTCTTTCTTTTGAAATATTTTCATAGAAACCATGTTATATAAGGATAATTTGTAGGCAAGGCATATAACAAATTCACAGATTACTCATTACATGCTACTAATCTACAAAAGAATAGCATTAATGCACATGAGATATTATATCTATGGATGTGTTAGTATAATAAACTCCACCAAGGTTGGTCCTAAATCCAGACAAAGAAAGATTGCGTTAGATAGCTAACAGCCAGCGTAATCATTTAAAATATAAATATACTAAATCAAGCTATGCGAAGGGCTAGGACATCCCCATAGCTGACCCTTTGTATTTGAAAAAGGTTAGATGAGTTGAGTTGAGTTAGATGTGCTAGTACCATAATATTTTTGTGCATAAATTGATAACTGGCTTTTTATTTGACTTGGCCATAAGTTCTAGTCTAACTACGTAACATTTGTGCATCATATCAGTTCTTTTTAAGTTTCAGTTTTTCCTATTCCTTAATAATTATGTGCACTAAGAATGCGGTGAGAAAATAACTATATCTGCACATATTTTTATTGTATGTAGTAAGAGTTATATCTGAAAAAGTTTATGGAATGGACTGAATGTTATGTTTGCGGCCAATAAAAAGTCCTTTCTTAAGGAATATGTTAACGGAAGGACTGCTTGCCGACCTCAACTATTTCTAATTACATGCCATACAACGCCTTATGAGGAACTTTGATACGTAATGGTTACCATGCTTTACGTTGCATGAGAAACGTTGCCAAGCCAGCCGAGAGCTTAAACTACTAATTAAAGAATCCCGGTCGCATTCTCACCCATTTGGGTGCCAGCATCAACTCACCTATATCAGACTGCCAACGACGACCTCAGTCTTACGTCGTGGCTCCAAACAGTGTTTGGAGAGCTTTCCATGAAGCAGGTATGACGTGCTATCATATATTGGAGGCTGCCCCAACTCTCCCCGTCTTTATTCAACCTCATTATCCCAAAATCGACATCTTTGTGTGGGCCAGCAACAGCCTTATTGGCAGCACTTCCTGAGATCTAAAGCAGGGATGCTTTAGATTGCTTGCTTTTTGGTAAAAAGCCTTTTCTTTCTCATATTTCTTAAATAACTGGGCTTCTTATTTTCTCGCATTCTTTCAAGAGTACGTTTGCAATTTATTACACACAATATTGAAAGATCTACTCGATGTATTTCCCATAGGCGTCAATAAGAAGAGCGAGGAGAATACAAGAGGTTAAAGAACAGTTTGGATCATGGTCACCGTGCAATACATTGACAGCTGTGATTATAGAGATACACGGATGGCCATTGGAGGACTGAAGCTTTCTAGTCCAAACTTGAATCGGAGGATGTCAACCTGTCAAAAACGATGGGAAGGGATAAAAAGAAATGTGGTTGTTGGGGAGGAAATGGAGAGAAAGAGAGGAAGAACGCAGGGAGTTATGAGGGAAACGGAGTGGAGAGAAAGAGCTCAAAGAGGTATGGAGGAACGAAAAGATTGGACCTGGTCCATTGCCTGTAATTAAGCATCGGAAGTCAAATTAGACTAACAAAAACCGACTTGAGACATTTGGTAGGCTGGAGTTGAGGCCAAAATGAGTTCTCGAGAAGGCTTGCAAAGCGAAAACGGTGGTTTTAATTCGAACTGCCTAGGCTCAGTTTTGAGCGTACTCTTCTATTCATGTTCCTTTTCATTTGTTTAGATATACTTTCTGATGTGGCCAATGTGGCCATAAGGATAATTTCGATAAAATCAAAACGTTGGTGCGCCCCGGTCTCTCCAAGATCGCCGAGTCGGCTCCGACCCTTCCTGGCCGGCCCTTCTCGGCCCCGGCATTTCCAAGCCCGCCGAGTCGGTCCCGACCCTTCGTGGTCGGCCCTTCTTGGCCCCGGCGTCTCCAAGATCGCCGAGTTGGCCCCGACCCATCCTGGTCGGCCCTTCTCGGTCCCGGCGTTTCCAAACCCGCCGAGTCGGCCCCGACCATTCCTGGTCGGCCCTTCTTGGCCCCGACGTCTCCAAGATCGCCGAGTCGGCCCCGACCCTCCCCGGTCGGCCCTTCTCGGCCCCGGCATCTCCAAGTCTGCCGAGTCGGCCCCGATCCTTCCTGGTCAGCCCTTCTAGGCCCCGGCATCTCCAAGCCAGCCGAGTCGGCCCCGACCATTCCTGGTCGGCCCTTCTCGGCCCCGGCATCTCCAAGATCGCCGAGTCGGCCCCGACCCTCCCCGGTCGGCCCTTCTCGGCCCCGGCATCTCCAAGCTCGCCGAGTCGGCCCCGACCATTCCTGGTCGGCCCTTCTCGGCCCCCGGCATCTCCAGGATCGCCGAGTTGGCCCCGCCCCGGCACGTCCTGGTCGATAGGGTTGGCCTCGGCCACGCCTGGCCGACCCAGATAAGCTTCGGCTCCCTTGGGAGAGTTGAGACTTCCCGGTTTCCTCCAAATCTGCCCCAACACGGCCCTGGTAGCTCGGGATGCTACCTCTCTGACCCGCGCTGCCTGACAACGCCAGATCCAACTACCCACTGGCCATGCTGTTGATGGGACTGGACCTAACTACCCAACAGCCTCGCTGGCTGATGGGACTTAGCCCACCAACCGCCGTTTTCTCCATTTCTGATGAGACAGGACCCACCAACCAGCGCAGATTCATGCAACTTCCAAGAACTCCGTGGACATTCCTTCCTCACGAAATTCCACATGATCATGCCAGGGTCAACCCCTATAAAAGGTGAATCCACTCAGTAAACAGGTATGCACAATAATCCTCGAAAAAATCACTATCCTAAGACCCAGAAAGGAATCCCTCTCCTCTGGAGCACTCTTTCATCTAAAAAGAGCTCATTCGAGCTCCTCTTCTGTTGTGACCTCAATTGCTAACTTGGGCGTCGAAGGGTCCCATCGGAGAATCCTCTCCGGTCTTGGGACTTCTTTGCAGGCAACATGGTGAAGCGAAGCCTCGAGAATCCATCCGTTCCCGACGTTCAGGATTAGTGATTGGGTGTCATCAGATTGGCGCGCTAGGAAGGGGGGTAAGTTGGTGTAGAACGCAGCAAGTATCTCAGGGCTTCCCTGTGCTACATCTGGCCAAACTCTACTCCCCCCCTCTCTTCTCTCTTTAGAGTTATGGTGGTGACACGAGCTCAGGACGCTTTCATCAGCTATCCCGCGGGGCTTCCCCCGCCAGTTAGGCAGCAGGAGGCCAACCCCGCTGCTGTCGATCCTCCAGTCACCTGCCCACCACCGAATGCAGCTGCCCAAACAGCGGAGCAATTGGCGACCCTCTCCCAGCAAGTTCAAACTCTCACTGCTATGGTCCACGGGCTCCAACAGCAGTAGTCTGTGGCCACTCAGCATCAAACCGCTCCCCCTGCCAGTCAGCAGTCAGCGAGGGGAGGTTCTCCAAGGCAGGAGACCGGTCATCGCCCGGCTTCCCCAAGGAAATCTCGCCGCGAGCCCTCCAAGCGGCTGCGGTCCCCTGATCGTGGCCCCAGCAAAATCCCTTCGGGGCTACGTCACCAAGAGGAGCCAAAGCGGAAGCCACGACTCCCGTCTCCCTCTCTGTCTTCTTCATCTTCTTCTTCCTCCTCCGAGCCATCTCGGAGGGCCCCAACGATCAGCCAACAGGCAGAGAAGCACCTGGAGGAGTACAACTGGCGGCTGATCGAGCTAGCCAGAAAAATCAATCATCAGCTGGAGGAAGAGTTTGACACCCGTCCTCCTTACACCCGCCGGATATTAGAGGAGCCTGTCCCCTCCAAGTTTTGGTTCCCCCAGGTGGACCCGTACCATGGTACGACAGATCCTCTCGATCATCTCGAGAGTTATAAAGCAATGATGCAGGTCCAAGGCACTTCAGACGCCCTTCTCTGCAAGGCCTTTCCCGTCACTCTACGGAAGGCTGCCCGCGCAAGGCACTCGCGCTTGTCCCCTCACAGCATCGACTCCTTCCGAGAGCTAGAGAAGGCTTTCCTGGTGCATTTCGATGCCTGTCGATGAATTCCAAGGGTGGCGGACAGCCTCTTCTCCGTACATCAGAAGGAGGGAGAGTTGCTGCGGAACTTTGTGTCCCGGTTCAAAGTTGCCGCCCTTGAGGTCTATCATCTTGATGCGGTAGCGACGCTGGCATTGAAACGAGGACTCCTTTCGTTTCGCTTCACCTTTTCTTTGGATAAGAAGCCCCCAGGCTCTTATTTCAACCTCCTCCTCCGGGCTTAAAAGTACATCCGTGTGGATGAAGCCGACTTCACCCGCCGAGAATCTTCAAGGAGCTCCAGCCATAAGCCCGCTTGCCCTGAACCATGCGGACCCTCTCGACACCGGCGAGCTGACCCGCCTTGCCGACCCGACAATAGGCGTAGAAGCCCTGTCCCCGATGAGAGCAACTCACACCTCTCCTTGCCCCTCAATCTCATATTCTGATGGAGATCGAAGGCGAGCCTTACCTCCAGCACCCTCCTCCCATGAAGAAATGTCCTCCCCGCGACAAAAGCCGCTACTGCCGATTCCACAAGGACTATGGCCATGATACTGACAGCTGTTACAGCTTGAAGTGGGCCATCGAGGAGCTCATTCAGTGGGGCTACCTCGAAAAATATGTTTAGAAGGCGCAGTAGCCGCTGCCGACCCTCATGGGGCCTCTGCCTGTTCAGGCCCCGGTCGACAACGCCCCCACGGAGCGGACGGTCGGAATGGTATCCTGGGGGTCAGCCTCCGCATCTAAACGGCTGAGGGGGGAGGAGGCATCGGGTAATGTAATTCCTGCGGGGGATCTACTATCATAGATAATGTAAACAATGAAGGCATCGTCGTCTCTATGACGATCGCCAAGCACCCTATAAAGAGGATATTAGTTGATAGTGGCAGCTCAGCTGACATCCTTACCTACGACGCTTTTGTTCGGATGGGATTATCTTTGGACTCCCTTCAGCCTGTGGTGACCCCTTTGGTCGGTTTCACTGGAGACTCCGTAAGGGTTGAAGGTGAAATACCTTTGCCCGTAACAGCTGAAACACCGCCATGTCAAAGCATAGTAATTATGAAATTCTTGGTTGTGAGGGTTTCCTTAGCATATAATGCCATTCTAGGGCATCCAGGTTTGAACCTTCTGGACATAGTTATTTCGACCCGGCGTCTATTGGTGCAGTTCCCCACAGGCGGAGGAGTCAGAGAGATGCGCGGTGAGGTCAGCCCAATCCTGCCCTGTTATCATGCGACATCAAGTCCTCTGGAAGCTAAACCAACTTTTGAAGCATCCGACCCTAGAGACTCTAATAAGGGAGGAGAACCAGCTGAACATCTTTTGACCTTCCCTCTCGGAGATGACCCGACAAGAACCGTCCGTGTCGGCGGACTCCTTCCTCCAGAGGACCGGGAGCATCTCTTATCCTTTTTGCGGGCTAATTCAGACGTCTTCGCCTGATCAGCATCTGATATGCCCGGCATCCCTCCAGAAGTGATCACCCATAAGCTCAACATTGACCCGCGGCACCGTCCAATCCGTCAGAAGAAGAGAAGCTTTGCTCCCGATCGACAAAAGGCTATTGACGAGGAGGTCAACAAGCTACTCAGTGCCGACCACATCCAGGAGGCACACTACCCCAGTTGGCTGGCCAATGTGGTCATGGTGCGTAAGGCGAATGGGAGCTGGAGGATTTGCATAGACTTCATCGACCTCAACAGGGCATGTCCAAAAGATAGCTTTCCCCTGCCAAGGATTGACCAGCTGGTAGATTCCACCTCCGAGCACGAACTCCTCAGCTTCATGGACGCCTTCTCAGGATATAATCAGATAAGGATGGACCCCAATGATGAAGAGAACACCTTTTCGTGACGGAAAAGGGCATTTATTGCTACAAAGTGATGCCCTTTGGCCTCAAGAACGCAGGGGCAACTTACCAAAGATTGATGAATAGAGTGTTCTAGGACCAGCTAGGCCAGAATATGGAAGTCTACGTAGACGACATGCTAACAAAGAGCACCCGCACCTCTGATCACATCTCTGATTTAGAGGAGACCTTCAATAACCTCCGTCGCTTCCAAGTTAAGCTGAACCCCAAGAAGTGTGCTTTTGGGGTCACGGCAGGCAAGTTCCTAGGATTCATAGTGACCCAGCGGGGGATTGAGGTGAACCCATAGAAGATCAGCGCCATACTTGACATGAGGCCATCATCCAGCAAGAAGGAAGTGCAACGATTAACCGGGAGGATAGCAGCTCTAAGTCGTTTCCTCTCCAAATCGGCCGAGAGATGCTTGCCCTTCTTCAAGGCCTTGTGGAAGATGAATAGCTTCGAGTGGACTGACGATTTCCAGAGGGCCTTCGATGGGTTGAAGGCGTTCCTGTCCTCCCCTTCGCTCCTATCCACGCCAAGAGACGAAGAAAGTCTTTTTCTCTACTTAGCCGCTTCTTCGGAAGTCGTTAGTTCAGTTTTGATGCATCTTGACACTGATGGAACTCAAAGGCCTGTCTACTATGTGAGTAAGGTCCTCCATGACGCAGAAGTTAGGCACTCCAAAGCGGAAAAAGGTTATCTTCACCCTGATAGTCTCCGCTTGGCATCTCCACCCGCATTTTCAAGCTCATCCTATTGTGGTGCTCACGGATCAACCCTTGCGAGCTATCTTGGCTCGTCCGGATACCTCAGGCCAACTCGCCAAGTGGGCCATCAAGCTGGGAGAGTTCAACCTCTCTTTTCAGGCTCGATCGGCTCTGAAATTTCAAGTTTTGGCTGACTTCCTAGTTGAATGCACCTGGGTAGAGGAGATGACTGAAGAGGTTACCAAGGAACAGTGCGAGCCTGAGCCAGGCGAAGATGGGGAAACTTGGATCCTTCATGTGGACGGCGCATCGAACTCTCAAGGAAGCGGCGCCGGCCTCATTCTTGCCGGACCAGGTGGAGAGAGAACAAAATGCGCCTTGCGGTTTCTATTCGAAGCCACCAACAATCAAGCTGAGTACGAGGCCCTGCTGGTCGGGCTAAGGCTAGCCTAGGAGTTCGGAATAAGGTGTCTCAGAGCCTTTATGGACTTGCAGCTCATATCTGGACAAATCAATGGGGAGTACGAAGCGCGTGACCCCACTATGACTCAATACTTCGGCAAGGTTCGACTCCTAACCTCCTCGCTATCTTACTTCAATATCAGTTATATTCCACGAAGTGACAATGCCAAGGTCGACATCCTCTCTCGTCTGGCCATCTCTGCTGGCGGTATGGCAAGGGATGCTTACATTGAATATTTGGAAAGACCCAATATAGAGGATAGCGAGGAAATCCTCCTGCTCACCCAAGAGCCCATATGGATGGACGCCTACGTCCATTACCTCACTAACGGCACACTCCTTGATGACCGCAACGAAGCCAGGTTGCTCAAGTGGAAAGCCTCCAAATTCATCCTCCTTGATGAACGTTTATACAGAAGGTCATTCTCCTATCCCCTGCTCAAGTGCGTGGGACCCACCGACGCCGACTACATCCTTAGAAAAATCCATGAGGGCATATGTGGAAACCATCTAGGAGGCAGATCCTTAGCCCAAAAGGCCCTCCGTCAAGAATATTTTTGGCTCACTATGAGGGAGGATGCGGTTCAGAAATGCGATGGTTGCCAGCGCCATGCGCACATCCAACATCAACCATCTACCCCGATGAACCCGCTCTCAGCTCTATGGCCCTTCGCTCAGTGGGGAATGAACATTCTCGGGCCATTCCCCCCAGCTTCTAGGCAATGGAGGTTCTTGCTAGTCGCCATTGATTACTTCACCAAATGGGTCGAGGTCGAAGCGTTAGCCAAGATCACTGAAGGCAAAGTCAAAGCTTTCTTTTGGAAGTCAATCATATGCCGTTTTGGCCTGCCTCACACCCTTTTTACGGACAACGGCCGCCAATTCAACAATGAAGCATTCAAAGTCTTCTATGACGAGCTAGGCATTCATCACCGATTCACCTCCGTTGGCTACCCCCAAACCAACGGGGAGGCTGAGGTTATGAACTGCACCATCCTTAGAGGACTCAGAACCAGGTTGGACGGGTCCAAAGGTCATTGGGTGGAAGAGCTCCCCAGCGTGATATGGGCCTATCACACGACCCCCAGAGCCCCGACGGGCGAGACTCCCTTCAGTCTCGCCTTCGGATCTGAAGCCGTCATTCTTGTCGAGATCGGACTAACCAGTCCACGCATGGAGTCCTTCAGTGAAGAAAACAACTCCGCGCTGATTCGGGCTAATTTGGACTTCATCGACGAGGCGCATGATTGGGCAAGGCTACGCATGGTGACTTTCCGTCAGCAAGCGGCCAGGTACTATAATGCTCGAGTTCGCCTTAAGGTCTTCCACCGCGGAGATTTGGTCTTGAGAAAAGCTGAGGTTTCAAAGCCTACTAAGGATGGCAAACTGTCCCCCAACTGTGAGGGCCCTTATTGCATCGCCGAGGTACTCCACCGGGGAGCATATAAATTAGAAGAGCTCGATGGACAACCCATTCCATGCACCTAGAATGTGGATAACCTTCGCCAATATTACCAATAATGTATTCCCCTAGGGCGTGAGCAATAAAGGGGGGTCCCTTCTGACGTAACAACCTACTCTCCCTTGCCTTCAAGGACCAAGTCTTTCAAAAGGAGCTCGCCGGCATCGCGGTTAACGGGACACCACTCAGCCCCGGCATGGAGGTGCCCTCGAGTCGGTTAAGACCCTAGCAGCTCCGTACCCGATCGAGTCACCCTTCAAATGGCACACAAACCTCTGAAGCGGTTCAAAAGGAGCTCGCCAGCATCACGGCTAACGGGACACCACTCGGCCCCGGCACGGTGGTGCCCCTGAGTCAGTTAAGACCCTAACAGATCCATACCTGGTCGAGTCACCCTTTAGGCGATACACAAACCCCTGAAGCGGTTCAAAAGAAGCTCGCCGGCATCACGGCTAATGGGACACTACTCGACCCTGGCACGGCGGTGCCCCCGAGTCGGTTAAGGCCCTAGCAGCTCCGTACCCGATCGAGTTTCCCTTCAGGCAACACGCAAACCCCTCACGATGGCAGAACCAACCTCAACCATCTCTGGTCAATCCAGATGCCTCCAAAGTTAGGCTTGGCGTCAAGCCGTCCGGAGATCTTTCCAAGCCTTTGGGGACTCATGCGTAAGCAAGCCTTCTTGCAAACAGCCTGCAACAGCACGAAACATCTTAAGTGACTGTTCATATGGCCGGCCTACGTCCCAGAGGCGTATTCGAGTATTGGCTAAGTTTGAAGTCGCAGAACATCTTAGAAGATACTATATTCGGCTTCGACGTCGTCAAGAAATACGATTTGGCCACAAGAAGTAAGGCACAGTGAGGCATTTTTCTCAGAAGAAGGAAGACGGGATGGATCGAAACACAAAGAAATTAGGAGGAAAAGTCTTTTTCATTAACTATTGAAGAAGGATACAAAATTTGGCCTGAGGCCGGTTACATACAATAAAATAAAAGAAAAATAACTCAAGACTCGCCGGGGCCAGGCTTCCCTTCATCCTTTTTCTCCGCGGGCTCCTCGTCAGAATCCCCAGGTCAGATATCTTCAAGTTCAGCAATGTCGATCTTGAGGGTCGCGGATACTCTGACCTTGCACATCTCGAAGCCCTGAATATAAGCGTCGAGGCTGGCCTCGACGACTTCTTGCTTGAATTCTGGCGAGGCCTTATAGTTGGAGACGGCCTGCCCCATCTCGGCTTTGGCCCGCTGCGCCCTGGCCTCGGCCTCCCAGGCCTTGCTCTCGGCCTCTTTGGCATGGGCGCTGGCCTCGTCAGCACAGGCCACCGCCCTAGCCTTCGTCGAGCCCACCTCCGTCGCCGCCTTCTCCGCAGCGGCCGCTCTCTCTGCAGCCTCCACCGCCGCCTTCTCCGCGGCGGCCGCTCACTCCGCCGCGATCCGAGTCTCCTCCTCAACGCGTTGGAGCCGCTGAGTCAACTCTTCGTTCTGCGCCACGGCAGCCCTCAATCTCTCGGAGGCCAACTCCATTTTGGCCTCGGCCGCGGAAGCCCGGCCGCTCTCGACTTCGGCCCGGCTCTCCATCTCCCTCAGGCGACCGGCCCAGCTCTCCTCGCGGGCCGAAGTTTCCTGATGAAGGCGAGCAAGGCTTTCAGCCTGCGCCATACTCTCCTTCTTATATCTATCGGCCCGCGCCAGGGCCTTGGTGATTGTGTTGGAAGAGTGGGCCAGCGCCTCGCGAAGGCCCAATGCTCCAGTGACCAACTGTAGCAGAGGAAGCATGTCAGCTACGAGAAGGAGAAGAAATATGGGAAAATGACAGGTGCTCAAAGTTTACCTGGACAATAGAGACCATTACCATGTCCAGGAGTGCGGAGTGACTCATTCCCCGCGTCTCCTCTTCAAGCTCGGCGGTTCGGACCCCTGACAGGAGGCGGAAGGCCTACGCGGTGTCTGCCATCGAGTTGACCGGGGGAACCAGCCTCGTCTGCCCCACTTGTGGGCCTTCGGCTTGGGGGCGGGCCGAGCGCCGGGCCGATTGGCGGGATGAGCTCCCCGACTCACCCCTCTGCTTCTCGGTCACCTCTGCCCCATTCCGGGCCTCCCTGGCGACCCGCTTCTCCTCACTGGCGGTTGGGGGAGCACCTTCTCTCTCCGGCTTGGCAACGACTAGAGGGCCAACAGCAACAGTAACCCGCCCCGCCTCGGGCATTTCGGCGGCGGCGGGAGCTTCCTCCTCTTCATCCAAAACCACCACCATCGTCTCGGTGGTGGCCGGGATCTCCGCTTCTTCGATCTCGGCCCTTGCTGGCTTCCGGGCTGCCCTTACAACCGGCTTCTTCTCAGCCGGCTCCCCCGCGGGTGTTGGGGCTATGAGAGCTGCGGCCGGCCTTGCCGGCTCCTTTCCTCGGGGTTTCTTTGCCGGCCTGGACGACTCTCCAGTCACTCACCTTTTCTGCCTCAAAACGGCCTCAAAGTCGCTGGCGGAAACCCTCATCGCTGCACAAAGAAGAATAACGAGCATCAGTAGTGGCATACAATAAATCAAAGGACGGACATAAGAATTCAAGCGCCAAGCTCACCGGTCGCCGGGGCTAACTCGGCTTCTACCAGGTTCTCCTCGGACAGGAGTTCCTTGTAATTGGGGATTTGACAGTTGGACAGTTGGGTGAATAACTCCCTATCCCTATCCCCTACTGTGGAGTCTTCGTTGGAGCTGGTATCGGGCTCCCTCCAAGCGGCCCTAACCCCCTCGACGTGGGCAAAGAGAAATCTAGGTTTCCACCCCCTAATTTTGGATGAGAGGCCCAATGGGAAGGCTCTACCCGGCCTGGCGATAAATGCCCACCAGGCACCCTCACCTTGGCGGTGGAGCTTATAGAAAGCTCGGAACAAAGATAGCCCTGGGCGGGCCCCCTCGAATTGGCAAAGGATTACAAAGGTGTAGATGATCCGAATCAAGTTCGGAGTCAACTGTGCCAGCACTAACCTGTACCTATCTAAGAGATTAAGGAAAAAAGGATGGAAAGGAAGGAGTAGCCCACACCGGAAGAACTCCTCATACAGAGCGACCCGGTCCGGATGGTCAGAGGTCACCCTGTCCTCGGGCCCCAGCGCGGACAGGCCAATGAAGTCAAGGACATTGTATTTAGCTCTAAGGGTCTCTATGTCCTTAGAGGTCATGATGGAAGCCACCCCAACTGGACCCGCCGGATCGGAACTCACCGCCGGAGGAAGCATCGGTCGGCAAGAGGACAAGGGAACTGCTCTAATAGGAGGACCGGAGGTGATCGGGGGCCCTACTGCCCCCGATTGACCACGGATGACTACACCACCTACCGACTGAGGCATTCGACTTCTAGCTACAGGGGCCTGGTCTTCACTGCTAGATTGGGAAGACTCTTCTATGGGTCTCTTGCCCTCCCTAATGGCGCGGCGGTCCATAGGTAGAAAAAAAAGGGATGAAACTAACCTGGGAGTTGGAAAGACTCAGGTCGCAGAAGAACTCAAGGAGGAAGAAAGTAGAAGAAAGCAATGGCAGCGTAAAAGTTTCTACAGGCCCTTGGGAGGTTTTTATAGCCCCCGTCTCCAGCTAACGCCGCCCCAGATCCCGCCATCTGGCACGCGCCTATTGCGTTGCAGGCTGCCAGCCGAAAATCTTACCTGTGCCCGAGACATGCTGCCTCGATCCGCTCCAGAAGACGTGATCCCCGGCCAATTGCGGGCCATAAAAAACAGAGCGGCAATGATGCCCTTGCCTTTTTCCCATCACCCAATGGGCTCCTTCTCCGAAGCGTTCGGTGCCAACGTCATCACCACCTAACGCATGATTACGGGAGATCTTCGAAGCGATACTGTCTCGAAACAAAGCGCCAGCACATCAGCACATTTAAAGCGCACTAAAGGAGGCAATCATTCTTTTAGAATTTTCGCACCCCTTTTGCCCAAAGGATTGCAGACGCGTGGTCCTTAGCGCTCAGGGGCGGGGGGGCATCCGATGTGGCTAACGTGGCCACAAGGGTAATTTCAACGAAATCAAAACGTTGGTGCGCCCCGGCCTCTCCAAGATCGCCGAGTCGGCCCCGACCCTTCCTGGTCGGCCCTTCTCGTTCTCAGCATCTCCAAGCCTGCCGAGTCAGCCCCGACCCTTCCTAGTCGGCCCTTCTCGGCCCTGGCATCTCCAAGTTCGCCGAGTCGGCCCCGACCCTTCCTGGTCGGCCATTCTCGGCCTCGGCATCTCCAAGCCCTCCGAGTTGGCCCCGACCCTTCCTGGTCGGCCCTTCTCGGCCCCAGCATCTCAAAGCCTGCCGAGTCGGCCCCGACCCTTCCTAGCTGGCCCTTCTCGGCCCCGGCGTCTCCAAGATCGTCGAGTCGGCCCCGACCCTTCCTGGTCGGTCCTTTTTGACCCCGGCATCTCCAAGCCTACCGAGTCGGCCCCGACCCTTCCTGATCGGCCCTTCTTGGCCCCGGCGTCTTCAAGCCCGCTGATTCGGCCCCGATCATTCCTGGTCGGCCCTTCTCGACCCTGGCATCTCCAAGCCCGCCGAGTCGGTCCCGACCATTCCTGGTCAGCCCTTTTCGGTCCCGGCGTCTCCAAGATCGCCGAGTCGGCCCCGACCCTCCTCGGTCGGCCTTTCTCAGTCCCGGCATCTCCAAGCCCACCGAGTCGGCCCCGACCCTTCCTGGTCGGCCCTTCTTGGCCCCGGCATCTCCAAGCCCGCCGAGTCAGCCCGACCATTCCTGGTCGGCCCTTCTCAGCCCCGGCATCTCCAAGATCGTCGAGTCGGCCCCGACCCTCCCCGGTCGGCCCTTCTCGGCCCCAGCATTTTCAAGCTCGCCGAGTCGGCCCCGACCATTCCTAGTCGGCCGTTCTCAGCTGCCGGTGTCTCCAGGATCACTGAGTCGGCCCCACCCCAGCACGTCCTGGTCGGCAGGGTTGGCCTCGGCCACCCCTGGCCGACCCATATAAGCTTTGGCTCTTCCGGAAGAGTCGAGAATTCCCGGTTTCCTCTAAACCTGCCCCAACATGGCCTTGGTAGCTCGGGACGCTACTCTCTGACCCGCGCGTGACAACGCAGATCCAACTACCCACTGGCCACGCTGCTGATGGGACTGGACCCAACTACCCAACAGCCCCGCTGGCTAATGATGCACGCATCCTGCACCGCACGTGGTGCGCAAAGCCTTTTCCTTAGGATAAATTGGTTGGAAAGCCATGTGACCTATGATTAGATCTAATTAGAGTCTACACAAATATTTTTTTATTCATTTACAATATTATAGGTCATGTTTAATAGTATTGATTTTTTGACAATAGGCTTTGTTACCAATTTTGGAGTCAAAAGAAAAAGATGTCCTCTTCTTTTAAGAGGAGCAAAGTCAATCTATGTGTATATTTGTATGTATACGTATATTTATGTGTGTATATATATATAGAGAGAGAGAAAGAGAAAAGTAGAAGAAAAATATAGAAAAGAGAAAATATCTAGCCTTCTATTCAAATATCAATGAAATCCAATGTACCATGTTTTAAATGCTCAACCAACTACTATTTCTTCTTATTTTGGAGTTTTAATGTTCTTTAATTCTAGGACTTTATTGGACACAATTAATAAAGGAAAGATAGCAAGAAAATAAACGCTTGAGTTGGTCGGCATTGAATATTACCCCAAAATATACCCCTTTATTTTATTTAAGTGAAACTTTCTAAATTACCCAAGAATTTATTAAATGCTTTATGTGTAGACCCTATTAAATTTTGACAACACATTACTCTATTAAATTAAAATTGTTCTATAATCTTTTAGGCTTTAATTTGTTCCTCAAAAGCGCCAATTGGATGGATGTGGTCTAAGCATCCCTTTATTAATTAATAATCATGGAAATATAGCCCTTCATTGCTTGAATTGATAGTTAAATTCTTATGCATATATGTATGTGCATCCATTAACATTGCACGCAAATAGCATATACATAAATAAATGACACAGAGACATGCACACAAATATGTGCAAGTAAATTATGATAAGGTTGATCTGATTTGAAGTTTTACCCGGTTAATAATTCTAAAATGAAAAACCCTAAAATACTTATAAACGAAACCCTTTTTTAGAATTTTCTTATTCATGCATCAAATTATTTTAAAATGAATGGTACAGATAGAGCTAGCACCCTAAAATATATTATCGGTTGGGGCATCTTATTAAATAGTTCCGTCCCCAGATAAACTCTCTCTAATCCCTTTTTCTCATTAGATAAATATCTCCCGACCCCTCTTTTCTTTAACCTCATCCACCAGTACTACCATAGTATAGTGTTAGGGAAGGAGGTTTGGAGCTATAATAAGCTTTGGAGTCTCAAGCCAAACGAAAGAAGGCAAAAGGAATAGCTTGGTAATAAGTTTTACTTAATTTTGATCATTGATCGATGCATCTATCTTATTTTTATTTTTGTTTTGTAAATCCTTATAGATATTAGAAATAAAACTGCGATCGTGGTAGATTCAATCGATTAGCCTTGATTATACTTTTAATTAAAAAATTCTTCAAAAATCAGTAACATAAGTCTAAAATCGCATACATTTTTTGCAAACCGATGATGTTGTAGGTCATAGAATTCCATCTTTGCGCATCTTGCAATATTTGGAATTAAAAATTTAAAGCTAAAATTTTATTGTGTAATCATATTGAAATTGATTTATAGATCATTTTGTCAAATAGAATTAATATGCAATTAGATGATGCAAAAGTTACAACTTTACGACATTTTCCTGGAATTTTCATAAATCTTTAAGGTATTTCTTCGGCAATTTCAGCAAATCAAATTAGATAAGTAATACTATAATTTGCCATTCCCTTGCTTTCTTTAAAATCAAGTGAACCCTTATCTTTTGCTCCCTTCTTCTCCTCATATATATCTCTTTTTCTTCTTCTCCTTCTCTATTTCTCCACTAATCTTATGCTAGGATATTTCAAATAAGAAAAGATAAGGGTTTTGATCTAGATGTCTTCCTTTCATTTAGTAAGTCCAACTTTTATACTGGCGTATTTATTTTTGAAACTATTAAATTTGTTCATGCAAATTTTTAATTTAATTTTATAACTCAAACTTTTGTGTAAAGTTTCTCTCTTATTCTAGATTTATATTCTAATAGTAAAATTTTGAAATATGTTCTGACTTATATATATTGCAGTTCTAATTATTTTTGTTTTTTAACTTTTAAGAAAGAGCAGGGTTCAAGTTACTCATAGTGTAACTCTTATAGAATTACATCTTTTTTTGAATTACATGATGAGGATTCTACATCGATGATCTAAGCTATGGATGTGATCTATTACCTTTGAACTATTGATATGAAAATTATGTTATTGAGATACCTCTAACTTATTCATTAAGCAATAAAAAAACATGTGTCATTTGATGTAATTTGAAGTGTACAATTTTTTATCTTCAATATATAAGTTAGGAATATCTAAATCATATGATTTTGGGTGTATAAGTAATTTAGAGATCATAAATCACATCTAGTGGCTTAGTTTATCAACAATTATTGTCTAATTCAAAATTTTTATAACTCTTATTGAGTTATACCATGTGCAATTTGATTCCAATCTTTTTAAGAATCAATAATAATTATTGTTCTGTGTCCTATGTGTGAAAAACATATAATTTTCATTGATCTTTAAAATAATTTTTATTTAACTTTTTATATTTTAGGTTATTGAGTTTGTAAGCTATCAAAGATCTTAGTATATCTATCTGCAAGGTGCAAGTCTCATTTATGAGGAGTTTGATAGCATATTTATTCTTAGTATGTGTATAAATCATTTTGAATAATTAGTTGGCATCATTATATTTGATAACATAGAATATATAAAACTTAACTCTCTTGGTTAAATAAGGTATAGTTAACTGATAAAACTATCTTGAGGCACAACAAATATTTTTCTATAAATCTTAAAATATAACTAATTTATCTTTTGTAGATGTTTAATTTCTATATGCTTACACACCAAGAGTTGTTATTACTGGATGATGATTAATTTTTCATTCACTATTTAAGTTCTCTTCTCACTTCATTATTTATTTTAAGCGGTAAACTACTATTTTATATGGAGTTCAATTATAAATAAATTAGGATAATATTAGTTATAAATTATGCGAAAGAGGCTTAAAGTGTGTGTTATAGGATGTGCATGCAAATATTTATCACTAGAGTTATATTAGTTCCACTAATTTAAAAGTTGTTGTCTTTTGGAATGTTGGTTTTACATTCAATTACTTTTATATTCAAATATTTAAAACCCATAAATCCATCAAATTTTTTTTTTTTTTTGCTTTTAATTACATGTCCATGGCTATTTATCACTACTACATTTACTTGATTTGCTCATGCGTATATGTTTATATATTTGATGATGTTTTTTTGAAATTAAGCATGTCTTTTTGCTATTTTATTTAATTACTTTTACATTCAATTACTTTTACCGGAAAATTATAACAAGTTTCTGAAGCTTGTTACTGTAGCCCCCAATCCCACGTTCTCCGAGACACTAAATCCCATTTAACAGTATGATAGTCATTTAGAACCCAGACGGTGTAGGATGGTATGACCGTCATTTAGAACACTTGGCAGTACAGCTGGCTTGATCCCTATAATTAGGGATGATAAAATTAGATAGGATATACAGACATAACTCAAATCCAATATGAAATAAATAGATTTATGATAATCTTAAATAAATTTATGTCATAATCATATTTACATAATTATGATATAAAATAGTTATATCATATTACGTTCTGACTCTTCAACTTGAAAAATGACATGGTTATGATCAGATTAATTTAAAATTAGTTATATTTTTATTTGTTTATGTAATTATATTTTTTTAAATGATAAAACTTAAATTGTTTAGTTGAAATGATTTAATATTATAATGAGTTTTTAATGTGGTTAAGCATTATGTTAGAAATAAACATTTTTACATTAAAAAAGAAGCAATAAGTTGGTATTAAGTGGGTTGTGCTGATTCATGTTAAGTAAGTTGTTTAGCAAATTGTATATATTTGTATCAAGTAAGTTATTAAATAAGTTGTATTGTGTCAATTTATCATGATATGTTTATTAAATAAGATATGCATATCGTATCATGTTATTTATCTAATAATCGGCTTGTGTTTGTACTAAAATTTTTGTCTTGATCTATAGTGTTGTACTACAGCTTCGATACAATATGAACATGACATGGCAACCTTAATCCATCTTTATTTTTTGTTTGTCTAAGTGGCATGGAAAATGTCACATGTATTTGTCTGCAGTTCCTAAATAGCGATTAGGTAGGCTTCTGTATGTTTCATCATGCCTGCATGCTTAAGTGAAACAAAGTTTCTTTCTTTTGAAATATTTTCATAGAAACCATGTTATAGAAGGATAATTTGTAGGCAAGACATATAACAAATTCACAGATTACTCATTACATGCTACTAATCTACAAAAGAATAGCATTAATGCACATGAGATATTATATCTATGGATGTGTTAGTATAATAAACTCCACCAAGGTTGGTCCCAAATCCAGATAAAGGAGGATTGTGTTAGGTAGCTAACAGCCAGCGTAAAACTCCATCAAATCACTTAAAATATAAATCTACTAAATCAAGCTATGTGAAGGGCTAGGACATCCCCATAGCTGACCCTATATATTTGGAAAAAAGGCTGAGATGAGTTGAGTTGAGTTAGGTGTGCTAGTACCATAATATTCAAAAGAAGCTCGCTGGCATCGCGGCTAACGGGACACCACTCGACCCCGGCACGGCAGTGCCTCCGAATCGGTTAAGACCCTAGCAGCTCCATACCCGATCGAGTCATCCTTCAAGCAGCACACAAACCCCTGAAGCGGTTCAAAAGGAGCTTGCCGGCATCGCGGCTAATGGGACACCACTCGGCCCCGGCACGGCGGTGCCCTCGAGTCGGTTAAGACCCTAACAGCTCCGTATCCGGTCGAGTCACCCTTCAGACGACACACAAACCCCTGAAGCGGTTCAAAAGGAGCTCGCCGTTATCGTGGCTAACGGGACACCACTCGGCCCCGGCACGGCGGTGCCCCCGAGTCGGTTAAGGCCCTAGCAGCTCCGTACCCGGCCGAGTTTCCCTTCAGGCAACATGCAAACCCCTCACGATGGCAGAATCAACCTCAACCATCTCTGGTCAATCGAGATGCCTCCAAAGTTAGGCTTGGCGTCAAGCCGCCCGGAGATCTTTCCAAGCCTTTGGGGACTCATGCGTAAGCAAGCCTTCTTGTAAATAGCATGCAATAGCACGAAACATCTTAAGTGACTGTTCATATGGCCGGCCTACGTCCTAGAGGCTATTCGAGTATTGGCTAAGTTCGGAGTCGCGGAACATCTTAGAAGATACTATATTCGGCTTCGACGTCGTCAACAAATATGATTTGGCCACAAGAAGTAAGGCACAGTGAGGCATTTTTCTCAGAAGAAGGAAGACGGGATGTATCGAAACATAAAGAAGTTAGGAGGAAAAGTCTTTTTCATTAACTATTGAAGAAGGAAACAAAATTAGGCCTGAGGTCGGTTACATACAATAAAATAAAAGAAAAATAACTCAAGACTCGCCGGGGCCAGACTTCCCTTCGTCCTTTTTCTCCACGGGCTCCTCGTCAGAATCCCCAGGTCGGATATCTTTGAGTTCAGCAATGTCGATCTTGAGGGCCACGGATACTCTGACCTTGCACATCTCGAAGCCCTGAATATAAGCATCGAGGCTGGCCTCGACGACTTCTTGCTTGAACTCCGACGAGGCCTTATAGTTGGAGACGGCCTGCCCCGCCTCGGCTTCGGCCCGCTGTGCCCTGGCCTCGACCTCCCAGGCCTTGCTCTTGGCCTCTTCGGCACGGGCGCTGGCCTCATCAGCACAGGCCACCACCCCAGCCTTCTCCGAGCCCACCTCCGTCGCCATCTTCTCCACAGTGGCCGCTCTCTCTGCAGCCTCCGCCGCCGCCTTCTCCGCGGTGGCTGCTCTCTCCGCAGCGATCCGAGTCTCCTCCTCAGTGCATTGGAGCCGCCGAGTCAACTCTTCATTCTGCGCCGTGGCAGCCCTCAATCTCTCTGAGGCCAACTCCATTTTGGCCTCAGCCGCGGAAGCCCGGCCGCTCTCGACTTCGGCCCGGCTCTCCATCTCCCTCAGGCGACCGGCCTAGCTCTCCTCGCGGGCCGAAGTTTCCTGATGAAGGCGAGCAAGGCTTTCAGCCTGCGCCATACTCTCCTTCTTATATCTATCGGCCCGCGCCAGGGCCTTGGTGATTGTGTTGGAAGAGTGGGCCAACGCCTCGCGAAGGCCCAACGCTCCAGTGACCAACTGTAGCAGAGGAAGCATGTCAGCTACGAGAAGGAGAAGAAATATGGGAAAATGACAGGTGCTCAGTTTACCTGGACAAAAGAGACCATTACCATGTCCAGGAGTGCGGAGTGACTCATTCCCCGCATCTCCTCTTCAGGCTCGGCGGTTTGGACCCTTGACAGGAGGCGGAAGGCCTGCGCGGCGTCCGCCATCGAGCTGACCGGGGGAACCAGCCTCGTCTGCCCCACTTGTGGGCCTTCGGCTTGGGGACGGGCCGAGCGCCGGGCTGATTGGCGGGATGAGCTCCCCGACTCACCCCTCTGCTTCTCGGTCGCCTCCGCCCCGTTCCGGGCCTCCCTGGTAACCCGCTCCCCCTCACTGGCAGTTGGGGGAGCACCTTCTCTCTCTGGCTTGGCAGCGGCTGGAGGGCCAACAGCAACAGTGACCCGCCCCGCCTCGGGCATATCGGCGGCGGCGAGAGCTTCCTCCTCTCCATCCAAAACCAGCACCATCGTCTCGATGGTGGCCGGGATCTCCCCTTCTTCAATCTCAGCCCTCGCTGGCTTCCGGGCCGCCCTGACAACCGACTTCTTCTCAGCCGGCTCCCCGCGGGTGTCGGGGATGTGAGAGCTGCGGCTGGCCTTGCCGGCTCCTTTTCTCGGGGTTTCTTTGCCGGCCTAGATGACTCTCCAATCGCTCGCCTTTTCTGCCTCAAAACAGCCTCAAAGTCGTTGGCGGAAACCCTCATCGCTGCACAAAGAAGAATAACGAGCATCAGTAGCGGCATACAATAAATCAAAGGACGGACATAAGAATTCAAGCGCCAAGCTCACCGGTTTCCAGGGCTAACTCAGCTTCTACCAGGTTCTCCTCAGACAGGAGTTCCTTGTAATTGGGGATTTGACAGTTGGACAGTTGGGTTAATAACTCCCTATCCCTATCCCCTACGGTGGAGTCTTCGTTGGAGCTGGTATCGGGCTCCCTCCAAGCGGCCCTAACCCCCTCGACGTGGGCAAAGAGAAATCTAGGTTTCCACCCCCTAATTTTGGATGGGAGGCGCAATGGGAAGGCTCTACCCGGCCTGGCGGTAAATGCCCACCAGGCACCCTTACCTTGGCGGCGGAGCTTATAGAAAGCACAGAACAGAGACAACCCTGGGTGGGCCCCCTCGAAGTGGCAAAGGATTACAAAGGCGTAGATGATCCGAATCGAGTTCGGAGTCAACTGTGCCGGCACTAACCTGTACCTATCTAAGAGATTAAGGAAAAAAGGATGGAAAGGAAGGCGTAGCCTGCATCGGAAGAACTCCTCGTACAGAGCGACCCAGCCTGGATGGTCAGAGGTCACCCTGTCCTCGAGCCCCGGCGTGGACAGGCCAATGAAGTCAGGGGCATTGTATTTAGCTCTAAGGGTCTCTATGTCCTTAGAGGTCATGGTGGAAGCCACCCCAACTGGACCCGCCGGATTGGAACTCACCGCCGGAGGAAGCACCGGACGACAAGAGGACAAGGGAACTGCCCTAATAGGAGGACCGGAGGTGATCGGGGGCCCTACTTCCCCCGATTGACCACGGATGACTACACCACCTACCGATTGAGGCATTCGACTTCTAGCTATAGGGGCCTGGTCTTCACTGCTAGATTGGGAAGACTCTTCTATGGGTCTCTTGCCCTCCCTAATGATGCGGCGGTCCATAGGTAGAAAAAAAAGGGATGAAACTAACCTGGGAGTTGGAAAGACTCAGGTCGCAGAAGAACTCAAGGAGGAAGAAAGTAGCAGAAAGCAATGGCAGCGTAAAAGTTTCTACAGGCCCTTGGGAGGTTTTTATAGCCCCCATCTCTAGCTAACGCCGCCCCAGATCTCGCCATCTGGCACGTGCCCATTGCATTGCAGGCTGCCAGCCGAAAATCTTGCTTGCGCCCAAGATGTGCCGCCTCGATCCGCTCCAGAAGATGTGATCCCCGGCCAATCGCGGGCCATAAAAAACAGAGCAGCAATGATGCCCTTTCCTTTTTCCCATCACCCAATGGGCTCCTTCTCCGAAGCGTCCAGCGCCAACGTCATCACCACCTAACGCATGATTACGGAAGATCTTCGAAGCGACATTGCCTGGAAACAAAGCGCCAGCACATCAGCCCATTTAAAGCGCACTAAAGGAAGCAATCATTCTTTTTAAATTTTCGCACCCCTTTTGCCCAAAGGGTTGCAGATGCGTGGTCCTTAGCGCTCAGGGGCGGGGGGGGCATCTGATGTGGCTAACGTGGCCACAAGGGTAATTTTGACAAAATCAAAACGTTGGTGCGCCCTGGCCTCTCCAAGATCACCGAGTTGGCCCCGACCCTTCCTGGTCGGCCCTTCTCGGCCCCGGCGTCTCCAAGCCCGCCGAGTCGGCCCCGACCCTTCCTGGTTGGCCCTTCTCGGCCTCGACGTTTCCAAGATCGCCGAGTCGGTCCCGACCCTTCCTGGTCGGCCCTTCTCGACCCCGGCGTCTCCAAGCCCATCGATTCGGCCCCGACCCTTCCTGGTCGGCCCTTCTCGGCCCTGGCATCTCCAAGCCCATCGAGTCGGCTCCAACCATTCCTGGTCGGCCCTTGTCGGCCCCGGCATCTCCAAGATCGCTGAGTCGGCCCCGACCCTCCCCGGTCGGCCCTTCTCGGCCCTGGCATCTCCAAGCCCGCCGAGTCGGCCCCGACCCTTCCTGATCGGCCCTTCTTGGCCCTGACATCTCCAAGCCCACCGAGTCAGCCCCGACCATTCCTGGTCAGCCCTTCTCGGCCTCGGCATCTCCAAGATCGTCGAGTCAGCCCCGACCCTCCCCGGTCGGCCCTTCTCGGCCCCAGCATCTTCAAGCTCACCGAGTCGGCCCTGATCATTCTTGGTCGGCCCTTCTCGACCCCCGGCATCTCCAGGATCGCCGAGTCAACCCCACCCTAGTACGTCCTGGTCAGCAGGGTTGGCCCCAGCCACCCCTGGCCAACTCAGATAAGCTTCGGCTCTCCCGGAAGAGTCGAGACTTCCCGGTTTTCTTCAAATCTGTCCCAACATAGCCTTGGTAGCTCGGGACGTTACCTCTTTGACCCGCGCCGCCTGACAATGCCAGATCCAACTACCCATTGGCCACGCTGCTGATGGGACTGGACCCAACTACCCAACAGCCCCGCTGGCTGATGGTGCACGCATCCTGCACCGCATGTGGTGCGCAAATCCTTTTCCTTAGGATAAATTGATTGGAAAGCCATGTGACCTATGATTAGATCTAATTAGAGTCTACACAACATATTTTTTTTATTCATTTACAATATTATAGGTCATGTTTAATAGTATTGATTTTTTGACAATAGGCTTTGTTACCAATTTTGGAGTCAAAAGAAAAAGATGTCCTCTTCTTTTAAGAGGAGCAAAGTCAATCTATGTGTATATTTGTATGTATACGTATATTTATGTGTGTATATATATATATATAGAGAGAAAGAGAAAAGTAGAAGAAAAATATAGAAAAGAGAAAATATCTAGCCTTCTATTCAAATATCAATGAAATCCAATGTACCATGTTTTAAAAGCTCATCCAACTACTATTTCTTATGTAACCAAAAAAAAAAAAAAAAAAAAAAACTACTATTTCTTCTTATTTTGGAGTTTTAATGTTCTTTAATTCTAGGACTTTATTGGACACAATTAATAAAGGAAAGATAGCAAGAAAATAAACGCTTGAGTTGGTCGGCATTGAATATTACCCCAAAATATACCCCTTTATTTTATTTAAGTGAAACTTTCTAAATTACCCAAGAATTTATTAAATGCTTTATGTGTAGACCCTATTAAATTTTGACAACACATTACTCTATTAAATTAAAATTGTTCTATAATCTTTTAGGCTTTAATTTGTTCCTCAAAAGCGCCAATTGGATGGATGTGGTCTAAGCATCCCTTTATTAATTAATAATCATGGAAATATAGCCCTTCATTGCTTGAATTGATAGTTAAATTCTTATGCATATATGTATGTGCATCCATTAACATTGCACGCAAATAGCATATACATAAATAAATGACACAGAGACATGCACACAAATATGTGCAAGTAAATTATGATAAGGTTGATCTGATTTGAAGTTTTACCCGGTTAAATAATTCTAAAATGAAAAACCCAAAAATACTTATAAAACGAAACCCTTTTTTAGAATTTTCTTATTCATGCATCAAATTATTTTAAAATGAATGGTACAGATACAGCTAGCACCCTAAAATATATTATCGGTTGGGGCATCTTATTAAATAGTTCCGTCCCCAGATAAACTCTCTCTAATCTCTTTTTCTCATTAGATAAATATCTCCCGACCCCTCTTTTCTTTAACCTCATCCACCAGTACTACCGTAGTATAGTGTTAGGGAAGGAGGTTTGGAGCTATAATAAGCTTTGGAGTCTCAAGCCAAACGAAAGAAGGCAAAAGGAATAGCTTGGTAATAAGTTTTACTTAATTTTGATCATTGATCGATGCATCTATCTTATTTTTATTTTTGTTTTGTAAATCCTTATAGATATTAGAAATAAAACTGCGATCGTGGTAGATTCAATCGATTAGCCTTGATTATACTTTTAATTAAAAAATTCTTAAAAAATCAGTAACATAAGTCTAAAATCGCATACATTTTTTGCAAACCGATGATGTTGTAGGTCATAGAATTTCCATCTTTGCGCATCTTGCAATATTTGGAATTAAAAATTTAAAGCTAAAATTTTATTGTGTAATCATATTGAAATTGATTTATAGATCATTTTGTCAAATAGAATTAATATGCAATTAGATGATGCAAAAGTTACAACTTTACGACATTTTCCTGGATTTTTCATAAATCTTTAAGGTATTTCTTCGGCAATTTCAGCAAATCAAATTAGATAAGTAATACTATAATTTGCCATTCCCTTGCTTTCTTTAAAATCAAGTGAACCCTTATCTTTTGCTCCCTTCTTCTCCTCATATATCTCTTTTTCTTCTTCTCCTTCTCTATTTCTCCACTAATCTTATGCTAGGATATTTCAAATATAGAAAAGATAAGGGTTTTGATCTAGATGTCTTCCTTTCATTTAGTAAGTCCAACTTTTATACTGGCGTATTTATTTTTTGAAACTATTAAATTTGTTCATGCAAATTTTTAATTTAATTTTATAACTCAAACTTTTGTGTAAAGTTTCTCTCTTATTCTAGATTTATATTCTAATAGTAAAATTTTGAAATATGTTCTGACTTATATATATTGCAGTTCTAATTATTTTTGTTTTTTAACTTTTAAGAAAGAGCAGGGTTCAAGTTACTCATAGTGTAACTCTTATAGAATTACATCTTTTTTTGAATTACATGATGAGGATTCTACATCGATGATCTAAGCTATGGATGTGATCTATTACCTTTGAACTATTGATATGAAAATTATGTTATTGAGATACCTCTAACTTATTCATTAAGCAATAAAAAAACATGTGTCATTTGATGTAATTTGAAGTGTACAATTTTTTATCTTCAATATATAAGTTAGGAATATCTAAATCATATGATTTTGGGTGTATAAGTAATTTAGAGATCATAAATCACATCTAGTGGCTTAGTTTATCAACAATTATTGTCTAATTCAAAATTTTTATAACTCTTATTGAGTTATACCATGTGCAATTTGATTCCAATCTTTTTAAGAATCAATAATAATTATTGTTCTGTGTCCTATGTGTGAAAAACATATAATTTTCATTGATCTTTAAAATAATTTTTATTTAACTTTTTATATTTTAGGTTATTGAGTTTGTAAGCTATCAAAGATCTTAGTATATCTATCTGCAAGGTGCAAGTCTCATTTATGAGGAGTTTGATAGCATATTTATTCTTAGTATGTGTATAAATCATTTTGAATAATTAGTTGGCATCATTATATTTGATAACATAGAATATATAAAACTTAACTCTCTTGGTTAAATAAGGTATAGTTAACTGATAAAACTATCTTGAGGCACAACAAATATTTTTCTATAAATCTTAAAATATAACTAATTTATCTTTTGTAGATGTTTAATTTCTATATGCTTACACACCAAGAGTTGTTATTACTGGATGATGATTAATTTTTCATTCACTATTTAAGTTCTCTTCTCACTTCATTATTTATTTTAAGCGGTAAACTACTATTTTATATGGAGTTCAATTATAAATAAATTAGGATAATATTAGTTATAAATTATGCGAAAGAGGCTTAAAGTGTGTGTTATAGGATGTGCATGCAAATATTTATCACTAGAGTTATATTAGTTCCACTAATTTAAAAGTTGTTGTCTTTTGGAATGTTGGTTTTACATTCAATTACTTTTATATTCAAATATTTAAAACCCATAAATCCATCAAATTTTTTTTTTTTTTGCTTTTAATTACATGTCCATGGCTATTTATCACTACTACATTTACTTGATTTGCTCATGCGTATATGTTTATATATTTGATGATGTTTTTTGAAATTAAGCATGTCTTTTTGCTATTTTATTTAATTACTTTTACATTCAATTACTTTTACCGGAAAATTATAACAAGTTTCTGAAGCTTGTTACTGTAGCCCCCAATCCCACGTTCTCCGAGACACTAAATCCCATTTAACAGTATGATAGTCATTTAGAACCCAGACGGTGTAGGATGGTATGACCGTCATTTAGAACACTTGGCAGTACAGCTGGCTTGATCCCTATAATTAGGGATGATAAAATTAGATAGGATATACAGACATAACTCAAATCCAATATGAAATAAATAGATTTATGATAATCTTAAATAAATTTATGTCATAATCATATTTACATAATTATGATATAAAATAGTTATATCATATTACGTTCTGACTCTTCAACTTGAAAAATGACATGGTTATGATCAGATTAATTTAAAATTAGTTATATTTTTATTTGTTTATGTAATTATATTTTTTTAAATGATAAAACTTAAATTGTTTAGTTGAAATGATTTAATATTATAATGAGTTTTTAATGTGGTTAAGCATTATGTTAGAAATAAACATTTTTACATTAAAAAAGAAGCAATAAGTTGGTATTAAGTGGGTTGTGCTGATTCATGTTAAGTAAGTTGTTTAGCAAATTGTATATATTTGTATCAAGTAAGTTATTAAATAAGTTGTATTGTGTCAATTTATCATGATATGTTTATTAAATAAGATATGCATATCGTATCATGTTATTTATCTAATAATCGGCTTGTGTTTGTACTAAAATTTTTGTCTTGATCTATAGTGTTGTACTACAGCTTCGATACAATATGAACATGACATGGCAACCTTAATCCATCTTTATTTTTTGTTTGTCTAAGTGGCATGGAAAATGTCACATGTATTTGTCTGCAGTTCCTAAATAGCGATTAGGTAGGCTTCTGTATGTTTCATCATGCCTGCATGCTTAAGTGAAACAAAGTTTCTTTCTTTTGAAATATTTTCATAGAAACCATGTTATAGAAGGATAATTTGTAGGCAAGACATATAACAAATTCACAGATTACTCATTACATTCTACTAATCTAAAAGAATAGCATTAATGCACATGAGATATTATATCTATGGATGTGTTAGTATAATAAACTCCACCAAGGTTGGTCCCAAATCCAGATAAAGGAGGATTGTGTTAGGTAGCTAACAGCCAGCGTAAAACTCCATCAAATCACTTAAAATATAAATCTACTAAATCAAGCTATGTGAAGGGCTAGGACATCCCC
>UESW01002953.1:90626-140633 GCA_900491605.1 Calamus simplicifolius | reverse complement strand
TTAGTGTTGTAAGTTTCTTTTTCATATCTTGAAACTCCTTTTCAGTGTCCTGAAATTTTTTCTTCATGTCATGCAATTCCTTTTCAGTAGTTTCAAGTCTTAATTCTGCATTTTCTGCTCTTTTTATTGCATCTTCAATCATGGTCCTTGATTCTTGAGCTTAAATAGACCTCAAAGTAGATTGATTTGGACCCATTCCTTCACAAAGAAGACGACCACATTTACTTGGGCCAAAAACATGCATAAATATTTCTTCATCATCAAGAAAAACCTCTTCCTTATCACGCTTTTGTTTAAGTTCTTTCACTTGTGCCTCCATTGAAATTTAAATTCGTAAATACATGATACGTGATACATGAAAAGAAGCAACTAGATTTATTAATGATACATGATATATGATACATGAAAAGAAGCAACTTTGATACTTTGATACATAAAAAGAAGCAACTTTGATACATGATAAATGATACATGATACATGCTCAATGATGAGCTGCCTTTCTAAAGACGATGGAAAGAAGCAACTAGATTCATTAACATGGATTGTTAGAAACTTTGATTATTTAAGAAGTACAAGAATTACTAAAAAAGGAAAGAACGGATACATGATAAATGCATAGAAAGGAGTTTTTGTACAGTATTTACATACGATTTTCAACCAACATTTTATCATTTGAAACTTTGAGATTCATCTTTTGCATCAAATTGAAATGAACAGAGGCACATACCGGTGGTGCCTGACAAAACCATGAAATAACAAAGAGGAAATGAGACATGATTTTAATATGGAGAATTGCACCTATTTTTCATGCCAGAATTAAAGTTGTTACTTCACATAAAGCACACAACTAAGAGTGAAACATATATACAACAAATGCTCCCGAATAGGTGTCACTCTGCATCTCCTAGGATGCCATAATAAATGAAGTATGATCTCTTTTCATGGGGAAGTAAAACAAAGTTTCCTGACAAGAGAAACAGACTCACCCAGTTCAGGATGTTGTGATCAAAGTCTTTGGAGCCTAGAGGTCGATCATATTATCTCCTATGTATCACCACACTACAGAGCAAAAAGATAATATAATATACACTAGGGTCTAGTTTGTGTGTGTTTCTTCCTTTGTCCAGGCATATAAACATTGGATGTTTGACTGGTATCTAAAATAACTTGAAATTTATTAAAGCTAGTAGTAAGTAAGAATTATATTGTGAAGGAAGAATCATGTATGTTCCAACATTCATGTAGTAAAGGATTTTCCTAGTTGAGACTTGGCATATCTAAGGATCTAAGAAACGTTATATGTTTGGGCTTACCTTAGAGTATAGAGCACTAGTGTACCTGCTTCAATAATTTTATATGCTACGTAGACTTCAAGAATCTAGTGTTGTGGGCATTGGTTGTGAAGTCATGTTGGGTCAACATTGCCATCTCCATCTAACTGTCTGTAGTTCTTGGGCCTTCAGATAACTTGACCATGGAAGTGGAGTCTTGTATCCTACCAGGTTTCAGATTCCACTCCATAGAAGAACTTGTAGGCTATTACCTCGCAAGAAAAGTTGCCTCCCAAAAGATTGATCTAGAGGTCATTACAGATATAGACCTCTATAGAATAGAACCATGGGATCTGCAAGGTTAGTAAATCTAACATGGTATGATCAAGTGCATGTCTACTTGAACACCTAGCTAATTGCTATCTTCTATTCCAATAGATAGGTGCAAACTCGGCTGTAGCACAAACTTTTCAAGAGCAATCATCTGGATGTGATATGGAGCTTGGATCCAGACAGACCCACCTACATCAAGTCCTTGAGATTCCACGACTGGATGCTCCTAATCTATCAACAAGTTTTGTTGTGAAGGAATGCTTTGAACCTAGTTTTGTATCTAACAAGGACCATGGTGCCCAAAGAAATGATTGCAGAGGCCAGTTCATTGATTGGAAAGTGCAGGGAAGTTTTCTTAAGTTTTCACAATCCACCTAATGCAAGCCTAAGTCCAACTTCTGATTGGAGTACAAAACCATGATGCATGCTGATAAAAACATAAGCAAAAACCATTTGATCTTCTAATATACATGAACATTTTTATACCATTTTTTCTTCAGCTGCAACATCAACTAAAGAACCATTATTATGCGTATGGATTTTTTCAAACATTTCCAACCTACTTGGTCGCACCCTATTTGCAACCTGGGTCTATAATTAAAAATTTTAGTAAGAATAAAAAGAATACACAGCTATAAGGTCAGAATTATAAAATAAATTTATATTGTTTATATTATTCATACCAGTCGTTGCTCAATTACATTGAAAGTAGTCCTACCGGTACAAGAAACCATATTTAGTTTTGATCTATTTTTTACATTTGCTTTGCTCATTTTCTGCAAGTAAATATTGATAAATTAGTTAAATTAATACATAAAAGATACTTAAAACAATCATCTTTCTATTGCTTCATGCTCATGCTTTTCATAGCTGAAAAGTTTTACTATTCCAATGGGCAACAAGCCATTCTCAATCATCCTTGGTAATTACCTCATCTAGTAAGCGCTTTAATTTTGTTGGATCTTTATGTCGATTCTTATAAATTTCATACAACTCATTCCTATACTCTCTATATTGATCATTAAGTTTTCTTATCACATATTTTGTCCTTCTTATAACTTCAGCCTTATCGAGTCATTCCTCAAAGAGAATAAAATAATCCTACAAAAAGATAATACAGTTTAGTAAATGTTAAAATTAGTGATGCTATAATTAAAAAACTAACAAAAATCTTACCATGATGCGGTTAATTATATTCCTTATTTTATCATCAGGAATTTCACTCCATCCTCTAACTTCAAGGGGTACAAAGGATCGATTTCTAACTATTGTACTACACCAACTTGCAAATTGAGCATGATTCTCTCCTGCAATTCTTCCCTTGTGATCCCACTCCACTACTTTCTTGGTCTTTGAATTTTTCAGCTCATTGTTCAAAGTCCTCCCTCATCCTTTTTTTGTAGTATTCATGGCTAAACCTACAAAATCATAAGCATACAAAAAAAGAAATTAAAAAACCACTTTGAATAAAAGGAATTAGGAATATATATAAAATATAAAATTTAAAGATACTTACTAAAGTTGTCATTTTCATCCTCTTGCATACAGTCAATGTTATCTCTAATAGTAGGTGGAAGGCCTTGTTGGATGATAGCATTAACTTCTGTGCCTCTACCTTTAGTAATGCATCTCCCTTTGCGATTACTAGTTTAAGCCATAATTATCTACCTTTATACATTAAGTTAGTAAAACTTTTGCTTGTTCTATATGGTATTAAAATAATTCAATTTAAAGATAAATTTTAACATATCATAAAAGTCATCATCCATCAAACTTAGTAAAGAAATAAGAACCAGGTATCATCAAAACAATGCAATTAATAAACATTGAAATAAATTTCATTAAAGGGCTTTCACAAAAATGCTTAGTCCAAAGTAGAAAAAGAATAAAATGAAATTAAAATTGTGCAAATATATAACATGTAGTGCTTGCATAAGTAAATAACTTCAACAATAGAAGCTTATGCCATCATAGTTCTTCCTCCTCACTATCATTATCATCCTCATCATCACAATCATCTGTTAATGCAAAAATTTCACTGCTAGAGAGGCTATTATGATCTTCATCAAAATTATCTTCCATTGCAAAATTTTCAAGTCTATCCTCATCCGATAACTCTGCATCGATACTTCGAGGAGGAAGGCCATTCCTAATCTAATCATCCACTTCATCATAATTTTCTATCATATTTGACAAAGCTTCAGGATGAGATTCATCTTGTTGAAATGCACATTTTTCCTCCAAATCGATGCTCTCTTCCTCAATCGGCATATCATAGAAGGCACTGTTGGGTAATGGGCCAAAATAGACCCTAAATACCCTAATGGGCCTTGAAAGCCCATTACCGCCTTATGTGTGTGAATGAGAAATTACGGGGACATTTAGTCCCATATCGGAAAAATCAAGAAAGGAAGGTTCACTTATATGGAAACCACTTCCTTGAAGCTTAAGTTCCTTAGGCTCACCACAAGTGGAGAGCTTGAGGGTGATGCTACGCATCACCCTCGCACACGCGCACGCGTACGCACACGCGCACGCGCACGCGCGTGTGCGAAGGGCGCAATGGGCGCTTTATAGGCGCACTTTGCACTTATCTGATCGGCTGATCTTCAGATCACAGCCATGAAAAGGCTTATCCGATCGCCTGATCTGAAGATCACGATGTCTAAAGGGCATATCAAGGGTGATAAGCCCTTAACCCTCACATCCTTTGATAATAGAATTTAAATTTAATTAAATTCGTAGGGTTGCTTCCAAGGGGCACCTAAAACATATAAATAGGACCCTAGACCCTCTCATTTAATGAATCCCAAGCCATTCCGAATTGAGTTCAATTTGAATCAATTCTAGTCTTCTTCTCTCTTAGGCATTTGCATACTTTCCTAAGGATAGTATAGCAATAGTGCATTAAAAAGAGAGTAGCATTCTTGGTTCGAAAGTTTTGGTGAATTGTAGTGCTGCTTTCATCAAAAGGAGACTGTTGTATTCTGGGAGACAATCGTCATACTGACCGTAAGCACCATTGCGGGACGAAATTGTCTTAAGGACATAGAGTGAAACTTTAGCCTCAGTCTGATTCATTAGGTAGCCACCATCTGCCAACATACCCATCTACAAATCTTAAGACAAATTCTTGCTACCACGGAAGTACTGCTGCAGATGGCTACTATGACGACATCCATTCAAGCCGAGAGACCGAAGAAATTCTCTGGCACGAATTTTAAAAGGTGGCAACATAAGATGCTGTTCTACCTCACAACTCTGAACCTGGTCAGAGTGTTGAATGAATATCCGCCTATCCTAAAGGAAGGAGAGACCGACAAGCAAGTCATTGCTGCGGTGGAGGCATGGAAGCACTCAGACTTCCTTTGCAAAAATTACATCCTGAATGGTCCGGACAATACCCTGTACAATGTGTACAGCAGTATTGCTACTGCCAAGGAGTTATGGGCATCCCTGGATAAAAAGTACAAGACAGAGGATGCTGGACACAAGAAGTTTATGGTTGGAAGGTTTTTAGACTACAAGATGGTCAACCACAAAACAGTTATGGAGCAAGTCCAAGAGCTCCAGATTATCCTGCATGAGATACATGCAGAGAGAATGTCTCTCAGCGAGTCATTCCAGGTAGCTGCCATCATAGAGAAGCTACCACCACTATGGAAGGACTTCAAGAACTACCTGAAGCATAAGCGGAAGGAAATGGGACTTGAAGACCTAATTGTCTGCCTAAGGATCGAGGAGGACAATAAGAGCCAAGATAAGAAGGCAGGAGGACAACCTGCTGAGCCAAAGGCCAACCTCATAGAAGAAGAAAAACGCAAGTTTCCAGGCGAAGGCTTTAAACAGAAGAAGGGCAATCCAAAGAAATACAAGTTTAAGGGAAAGTGCTTTGTTTGTGGAAAGCAAGGACACAAATCCAAGGACTGTCGTTTCAAGGATAAAGAAAAGAAAGAAGTCAACGTTACTGAAACCCTATCCAAAGAGGTATCCGAGATGATGCTGTCAGTTGTTGTATTTGAAGCAAACATGGTTGACAAAGCAAATGAGTGGTACATCGACACTGGAGCTACCGGACATATCTGCTCTGATAAGAGTATGTTCTCATCATATACTCCTATCAATGGTAGAAATTTGATCATGGGTAACTCCGCTACATCCAAGATAGAAGGACTTAGCCGCATCGTTATGAAGATGACATCTGGCAAGGAGCTTCTACTGAATGATGTGCTACATGTCCCTGACATCCGGAAGAATCTCATATCAGGCTCCCTCCTAAGCAAACATGGCTTTAGGATGGTCTTTGAGTCCGATAAATTTGTACTCACTAAGGGGGGGATATTTATTGGAAGGGGTTACTTGAATAATGGATTATTCAAGGTGAATGTAATGACTGTACACAGAAACCTTGAAATGAATAAAGCTTCTTCTTCTGCTTATATGATTGACTCCTCTTGTTTATGGCATGATAGATTAGGACATGCGAATTTTAATTCATTACAAAATTAATGAAATTAAAATTATTATCTAATCATGAAATCGATCCACATTACAAGTGTGAAGTGTGTGTTGAAGCTAAGTTAGCAAAAACACCATTTCCATCAGTAGAAATAAATACTGAACCTCTTGACTTAATTCACAGTGATCTATGTGACTTAAAGTCAATTCAAACTAGAGGAGGTAAAAAGTATTTTATAACATTTATAGATGATTCAACAAGATACTGCTATATGTATCTACTAAAGTCTAAAGATGAGGCTTTAGAAATGTTTAAATGTTATAAGAATGAAGTTGAAAATCAACTTGGCAAAAGGATTAAGGCCATAAGGAGTGATAGAGGTGGTGAATATGATGCACCTTTTGATGAATTTTGTCAGGAGCATGGCATTATTCATCAAACTACTGCTCCTTATTCGCCTCAATCTAATGGAATTGCGGAACGTAAAAACCGCACATTAAAAGAAATGATGAATGCTATTTTAATAAATTCTGGTACACCACAGAATTTATGGGGAGAAGCAATTCTTTCAGCAAATCATATTCTTAATAAGATACCTCTTAAGAAGAAGGAAGTGACTCCATATGAGTTATGGAAAGGAAAGAAGCCTTCTTACAATTACTTAAGAGTGTGGGGGTGTCTAGCTAAAGTAGCTATTCCGAACCCCAAAAAGGTCAAGATAGGATCTAAAACTGTTGATTGTATATTTATCGGATATGCACATAATAGTAGTACATATCACTTTCTTGTGTATAAATCAGATATAACAGATATACAGAAAAATACAATCATGGAATCAAGGAATGCAACATTCTTTGAAAATATATTTCCAAGTAAAAGGAAATTAGAAATAAGTTCAAATAAAAGAACTTATGATGATAATACTGCTAGTAGTAGTCATCAGGAAGAATATCCTGAAGATGAACCCAGACGCAGTAAGAGACCAAAAGTTGCTAAGTCCTTTGGTCCTGATTATGTAACTTATATGTTACAAGATGAACCTCAGACATTCAAAGAGGCAATGTCTAATCCAGAAGTACCCTTTTGGAAAGAAGCTGTCAATAATGAAATTGAGTCCATCATGCATAATCATACCTGGGAGTTGGTAGACCTACCATCTGGTATGAAACCTTTAGGGTGCAAGTGGATATTTAAGAAAAAGCTAAAAGCTGATGGATCAATTGACAAGTATAAAGCCAGATTAGTGGCTAAGGGCTTCAAACAAAAAGAAGGTATAGACTTCTTTGATACCTATTCACCAGTAAGTAGAATAACATCTATAAGAATGTTAATAGCTTTTGCAGCCATTAACAATCTTGAAATTCATCAAATGGATGTTAAAACTGCTTTTCTGAATGGTGAATTAGATGAAGAAATATACATGGAACAACATGAGGGATTTATTGTTCCAGGACAAGAAAAGAAGGTGTGTAGACTTGTTAAATCCTTATATGGATTAAAGCAAGCACCTAAGCAATGGCATATAAAATTTGATAATGTAATGTTATCAAATGGATTCAAAATAAATGAATGTGACAAATGCATATATGCCAAATCCCTATCTGAAGGGTATGTAATAATCTGCTTATATGTAGATGACCTGTTAATCATTGGTAGTAATACTGAAATGATTAAACAGACTAAGAAAATGTTGATCAAATATTTTGATATGAAAAATATGGGTGTTGCAGATGTTATACTAGGAATTCGAATCACTAGAACATCTGAGAAAATAATATTATCTCAATCTCATTATATTGAAAAAATATTAAATAAGTATAAAAAGTATGATACTAGCCCGGTGAAAACACATGTAGATGTTAATCTACATTTGGCTAAGTATACTGGAGAACCCATATCTCAATTGGAATACTCACGTATAATTGGCAGTTTAATGTATGTCATGAATTGTACTCGTCCTGACATAGCATATGCTGTCAATAAGTTGAGTAGATTTACAAGTAATCCAGGTCCAAATCATTGGACAGCTCTAATAAGGGTATTAAGATATCTGTGATATACCCTAAGTTATGGATTACATTATTCAAGATATCCAGCTGTATTAGAAGGATACAGTGATGCAAATTGGATATCTAATACAGAAGATACAAAATCCACAAGTGGATATATATTCACCTTAGGAGGAGGTGTTGTGTCGTGAAAATCTTCTAAACAAACTTGTATAGCTCGATCCACTATGGAATCTGAGTTTATTGCCTTAGAAAAGGCAGTTGAAGAAGCAGAATGGCTTCGAAACCTTTTAGAAGATATTCCATGTTGGCCAAAGCCTGTGTCTGCAATATGCATACATTGTGATAGTCAATCGGCAATATGCAAAGCACAGAATAAGATGTATAATGGTAAGTCTAGACATATACGTCGTAGACATAATACCATTAAGCAGTTACTTGAAATTGGTGTAATTTCTATTGACTATGTTCAGTCAAAGAAAAACCTAGCGGATCCATTAACAAAGGGGTTACTAAGAGATCAAGTAAACTGTTTATCGAGGGGAATGGGTTTAAAACCTATAACTAAAAAATCTTTATAGTGGATACCCAACCTAGCTGACTGGAGATCCCAAGATCTAGGTTCAAAAGGGACAACTAAATTATGAAGAAACTTGATAGCACTAAGGATGTACAATCCTACTCATTCCTATGATAATTGGTGCTACCTGCTAAAGGTACTAGGATAAGCATTACTTTTAATGATTCTTATGACATGAACATCATGTGGGGTATAGCAGGATACTCTTAATAAGAATCACCTATGTGAGTGTGAACTGGACCAATTCTATGAGAATTTTAAGGTTTAATTCTCTGAAGCACTCATGAGACCAGGAGTTGTTCGGGGCCAAAATGAACATAACCATGAGAACCAAAAGAATGCTCGGGAAGAAGTTGCGTGATTGTTATTGTCTTAGTTTACACAAAACGTTGAAAGGTTCAAGACATCGTGTTCACCTTTTAGCAAGTAAACTCGATAACAACTCACTAAGGAAGGTTCAAAGCCACAAGCTACCTATCCCGATACAACTTCATCCCATTATACTCTCTTTAGTGTGTCTGCATATTCATTTACATTAAAATCCTTTTATGTGGGGGTTTGTCTTTACTGATCTCTGATGATCTTTGATCTAAGTCCAATTTCTATTCATGTGGGGGATTATTGGGTAATGGGCCAAAATAGACCCTAAATACCCTAATGGGCCTTGAAAGCCCATTACCACCTTATGTGTGTGAATGAGAAATTATGGGGACATTTAGTCCCATATCGAAAAAATTAAGAAAGGAAGGTTCACTTATATGAAAACCACTTCCTTAAAGCTTAAGTTCCTTAGGCTCATCACAAGTGGAGAGCTTGAGGGTGATGCGTAGCATCACCACCCTCGCGCATGCGCAAGCGCACGCGCGTGTGCGAAGGGCGCAATGGGCGCTTTGTAGACACACTTTGCACTTCGCACGTGCACATCATCGCGAGGAGCTTGATGGGCTTTAAATTTTTATAGATCAAGATGATCCGACGGTGGAGATTGATCGGATCAAGATAAGGGGCTGAGATCAATTGATCGTTGATCGATTGGATGAAGGGTCGAGATGCGGTGATCAAATCACAATCTTGATCACGATCCAATGACTGACATCTGTCGGTTGACTAGTCAAGTTGACTAGTCAACAGGACGGTTGGTTGACCAGTCAATAGGACGGTTGGTTGATCAGTCAACATGACGGTTATGATAAGGTGTTCGTTCGATCGTACGGTTGTGATAGGCATCCACCTATCTGATAACATGATCATCAGATCACGATGATGAAAAGGCTTATCAGGATAAGGATAGACTTATCTGATCAGCTGATCTTCAGATCACAACCATGAAAAGGCTTATCCGATCGCCTGATCTGAAGATCACGATGTCTAAAGGGCATATCAAGGGTGATAAGCCCTTAACCCTCACATCCTTTGATAATAGAATTTAAATTTAATTAAATTCGTAGGGTTGCTTCCAAGGGGCACCTAAAAACATATAAATAGGACCCTAGACCCTCTCATTTAATGAATCCCAAGCCATTCCGAATTGAGTTCAATTTGAATCAATTCTAGTCTTCTTCTCTCTTAGGCATTTGCATACTTTCCTAAGGATAGTATAGCAATAGTGCATTAAAAAGAGAGTAGCATTCTTGGTTCGAAAGTTTTGGTGAATTGTAGTGCTGCTTTCATCAAAAGGAGACTGTTGTATCCCGGGAGACAATCGTCATACTGACCGTAAGCACCATTGCGGGACGAAATTGTCTTAAGGACATAGAGTGAAACTCTAGCCTCAGTCTGATTCATTAGGTAGCCACCATCTGCCAACATACCCACCTACAGGCATGAGGTTGTGTCTTAACCACCACAAGAAAATCAGGCTTAATGTTGTCTTAAACATAGAAAACTTGCTCCATTTGATATGCTAGCACATATGGCTTATTGGTATTTAATTTTCATTTAGTATTGACACTTATGTAGCCATAACGATCTTTCTCAATTCCCCTACCAGGGCTATGAACATCCCACCAGATACATTGAACAAAACAATTTGATTTCCTCCCATATAATGCAATTTCACAATGTTGATTAGTATACCATAATAGTCCATGTTCGTTGTGCCTACAATTCCCTTAACAAAAACTCCACTATTTTGTATTACCCTTCCACTATCACGTTGCATGGTATGAAATTTGAACCCATTGATTTTGTAGCTATCATAAATTGTAACTACTGAATCTAGACCACATGCCAATTGATATAGTTCTTCACTCACTTATCTGTTTTCTTTGAAGTACAATTGTACTGCCTATTATAATTAAAAATAAATCGTTAGCGCATCATTTAATATAATTTATATAATTTTTTGTCTCAATTGTTTGAATAGTATATTATTTTTTTAAAAAAGGATTATATCACTTACATGTTTTTCAAACCATTCAGATAATTGAGTATGTTGAGGTTGGCCAGCATTATGAACTTGTGAATTTGCCATCATGTTGTCATACTCACTAAACAATATAACCATTTCTATCACAATGTTGCATATTAGCTACAAGTCATATATAAAAATATTAAATAAGAAGAGCTTACTTACTTTAAGTATGGTAAAGCTTCGTTGCAATTTTTTAGCACATATAGATGAGCTTGTAGTAGCTCCATTCTACTTAGCTTACGTCTGAATCAAACCTTCTTCTCCTTATTATTTTGGAAAGTACAACCAAGTTGTGCAAAAACTGCTAACCCATGATGAGATTTAGCATTTGAGCCATCATAGTTCCTCTCCAATCTATTGAATCTTGTTTCAATACCGTGTAGATACCTAGAACAAAATGTGACACATTCTTCTACAATATATCACTCTGCAATTGAACCCTCAGGATGACTTTTGTTACGCACAAAATGTTTAAGTATGCACAAGTACCTATAATTATTGAAAGTATAAAGCAATAATAAGAATAATACCAAGAAAATGGATAAATATATCTAAACTATAAATATGGAAATTCAAAATGCATTAACCATTCAATCGGGTACATCCAACGATATTGTACCGGTCCAGCAATTTTAGCCTCATTCACCAAATGTAGTGGCAAATGCGTCATAATATCAAAAAATGAAAGTGGAAAGAGCATCTCCAACTTACAAAGTGTTATTGCAATGGCAGCCTCTAACTTTTCCATATCCTCTATCCACAAAACCTTTGAAGACAACTCTTTGAAGAAAGAGGAAAGCTCAATTAAGGCTTCTGATAATGGTTTACATAACCTTCCATGAATTGCAAGTGGTAAAAAAATTAACAAAAGGACATGGTAGTCATGACTTTTCAATCCGGATATCTTGTGCTCTTTGGAATGAATGCATCTGGAAATATTTGAGGAATATCTATCAGGCACCTTAATATTTTTTAAAAACTCACATAAAGTAGTTTTCTCTTCCGTAGACAATGTATAACATGCAACAGAAAATGTCCACTTTCCTTCATTTAGTGTTGGATGAAGCTTTTCTCTTACACCCATATCCTTAAGATCACGATGAGCTTTGAGACTATCTTTTGTTTTTTCTTCAATGTCTAAGAGTGTACCAACCACACTATCACATATATTCTTTTTAATACGCATGACATCTAAATTATGACGCAAGAGAAGGTCCTTCCAATATGGTAATTCAAAGAAAATACTTCTCTTTTTCCAATTATAGTTTTGCATGAAGTCTCCCCGTTTTCTTTTTCTACCAATCTTACCAAACATAATATGTCTGAGCCCATGCAATTGATCAAGCACATCATATCCTGACAACTGCTTAGGAGGTAGCCTTAGCTCTTTCTCACCATTAAATTCCTTTTTAGAATTTCGCCATATGTGGTTAAGGGCCAAGAAACAACGACTACCAATATAGCAGAACTTACCACAATGTTTCAGCCTATATGAATATGTATCTTTATTATAGCAAGGACATGCTAGCTTCCCTTTAGTACTCCATCCTGACAAATTGGCATATGCAGGGAAGTTATTTATAGTCCATAAGACTACTATATGCATTCTAAAGTTTTGTTTCATTAAAGCATCGTAAGTTTCAACTCCTTTTTCCCATAACTCCTTTAACTCCTTAATTAGTGGTTGTAGATACACATCAATATCATTGCCTAGAGCTTTTGGACCAGGAATGAGCAATGCCAAAATAAAGAAAGGTTGTTTCATATATAACCATGGTGGTAAATTATAAGGAATAAGCACCACAGGCTATGTACAGTACTCATATTTTCAAATGGATTAAATCCATCACTTGCTAATCCAAGTCTCACATTACGAGGCTCTATAGCAAATGACGGATACGACTCATCTAAATGTTTTCATACTTAAGAATATGCTGGATGCCTTAAAGCCCCATCCTTAAGACGTTTGTCATAATGCCATTTCATGTCTGAAGCAGTTTTTAAAGACATATACAACCTCTGAAGCCTTGGAATCAATGGAAAGTGCCATAAAGTCTTAATAGGAATTTTTTTGCTACTCTTCGAAGATGAAGATTTTACAAAATTTGCTTTGCCTCTATTTGATTTCCATTGAGATGCCCCACATATAACACAGTGGTTCTCATTAGCATACTCTTTCCAAAACAACATACAATTATTGACACATGCATCAATTTTCTCATAATAAAAACCTAGATTTTGAATCATCTTTCTAGCTTCATAAAATGAATTTGATAATGTCTCACCTTCGGGAAGTGCCTCCTTAAATAATTTAAGCAAAGCATCAAAAGCCTTGTTACTCAATCCATGAAGACATTTTAGTTGCCATAGCTTTAAAACAAAAGATAGCTTTGAGAACTTCTTGTAATTCGGATATAAACATGTCTCGGTCTCACTTAGTAGTCTATGAAACATTGAAGGTCTCTCATGAGGCTCATCTTGGTCATTTGTCTTTAAATTTGTAAAGTCATTACCCTCTAAATAAGGGACTCCACACGCATTATGTATCAACTCTTGTATATCATCTATCTCCTCATCTTCCATATCAGTTTCTTCATTGACATCAACATTATCACTTTCAATGTTACCTACACCTTCACCATGTAACAACCACTGAGTATAAGATGGGACTATCCCATGAATCACTAGATCAACCTCAATATCATCTCGAGATCTATATCAAGTATTGTTACATTTGATACAAGGGCACCAAATTTTATTTTCTAGATCTGTGTGCTCGAATGCGAAGTCAAGAAAATCTTTCACTCTATTTCTATACTCAAGTGATAATCTATTAGTAATCTGCATCCAATTTTTACTTATTCTATCCATTTCATTCTATCAATTAAGCAAAAAATTAGGAAAACATTAATAAGTTGCAAAAGCATATCATCAACAAAACAATGAAAGCTACTTGCATGAATTTGTAACAATTAACTGACCACAATATGATATTAATAAAAGCTAGGATACTTTTAACTTACAAACAAGACTTAATGCAATTTATTATTACCTAATATCAGAAAAAATATTAATAAATAAAAAACTAACATTTGAGTGGCTCAAAGTTGAACCTAGCATGAGACCTAATTCAAGAACCTAGCAGAGAACCTCAATATGGGTTTTCTTTGTTTTCTTTCTGTGGTATTGATGAGTCCTTGATGGCCACTACCTATTTTTGAGGAATTGTACTTCAGATTTCTAGTTGCTCCATCAGTTGGTAGTGGCCATTAAGGACTCATCAATACCAGAAAGTAGAGAACTACGTCAATCAAGCATTGGCAAAAGTTATCGAGCAACGAGAATTTCTCTCTGTTTTCTTTCTCCTCTTAGTTTTTTTTTTTACTCTTTTTCTTCGTACTCTATTCTGTACTACCCTATCCAAGTCCGTATCAAAATTAAGCCATGCCCCATCCTCAGTTCCCCTCACAGCCAAATCGGCGCTAAGTCTCAGTAAGTATTTTTGTTTTTCTACACCAAGAAAAGGAGGAAAAAAAATCAGATGGGAATCCTAGTGAACTACCCACATATTGAAAGAAAAAGGCACTAAAATCAAATAAGAAACAAACCAAATACTAGGGGAAAAATATCAGGGAACAGCCTAAACTATTATATGCACCGACATTCAAGGCACAAAAAAATCCAAGAAGAAAACCGAGACAAAGCATCTGCCCATATCAATCTAGAACAATTATTTTAAAGAAAAAGCAATAACAAATAAAGAAGAGAATGGGGAAGAGCTCACTTATCATCCTTACTAACCAAACAACTAAATCCCAAAAACTCCATGCACCAAAAACCAAGATGGGAGCCCAGTAAAACAAAACATAAATCCAAAAAAAAAAACGAATGAATATTAAGGAACCTCATACCTTGGGGAATACTCATCATTATCCATCTCCAGAGCTATAAAACTCCCCATGAAAATCGAAAAGAGACACACACTTGAGAGAGAGATGGAAACATGAGAACAAAAGAGAACAGGAGAGTGTTCTCTTCTCCCCTCCCCTGATCAAATCGGTGCCAGAAAACAGAGATGACAAAAACAGAGAGTTTCTACGAAAATAAAACCTCATACACACGAATCATGGCAAAAAAAAATTCCTAAACCATCGGTAAAAAGAAAGATTGGCAAAAAAAATCCTATACCACCGGAAGAAAGAGAGATTGAAGGAAGCTCTGTAACGTTTCTCCTCTTTATCTTGCCAAATTTATGAAAAAAATCACAAAAAATAAGCAAAAACCAAGAAAAGGAACTCACGAGGGGCTACTATAAATGCTGGTGCTCATCCACGGAAACGGCGAAGATGCGTCACCCGTGCTCTCTGTTGCCACCGTTCCTTTTAGGGAAAGGGAAAAGACGAGAGGATACTGATGCCATCGTCTGTTTTAGGAAAAGGGAGAAGACGAAAGGATGGAGATAGATCATGGGAAAAAAGCTTTACGGGTTAGGGGAAAAAAGCTTGGTGGGCAACCTGGCGCCAACGAAAAAAAAACTCATTTCCAACGCCTTCTCCCAATCGTTCATCGAAAAAAAAATCTCATAGTTACCCCTTTTCCATCGAAAAAAGTAGCGTATCACAATGTATTTCCAACGAATATAAATGTTTGTTAGGAAAAAAAAAAACTTTTTCCTACATATGCTTTACTATCCATAGGGAATAATTGTTGCAAATACCTTTTTTTCTTGTAGTAACCGATCAGTTCGGTCCAATTCTGAGAACTATACTTGAGAAATTATAATCACAAATGGTAAGCAAAAAGGTGAAAACTTAATGCTTGCTTTCTTGTGTTACTTTAAAATCTGTACATTTTCTAGACTAAATGACTTGGACATGATTTATTATGATGACATTTTTATGATTACTAAATATTGGATGACCATTTTGGCAATGATTTTCTCCCATTTGGTTTTGGGTATAGATGTCATTATATAATCTATAATATGTATATATTCCTCAAATTAATTATTGATTTCTTGATCTGTTTAATGTTTTTTAGTTATTTGTAAAGGTGATGTGTGTAATATAGTATACGACTCACTCGAGTTATCAAGTCAACTTGTCCAAGCCAAAAGAAAATCTAACAGGGGCGAGTCAAGTTTGAGTCACAAGTTTTCCAACCTGGAATCATGAAGATGCTGATCTTGATTTGGCGGCTGCAAATATAGTGAAAGGTGGTTTCCCTTATAAGTGACATTCTGAGCCTGCCCCAAGGCAATCTTTTACTGGGGACAACTCTCAATGCCCTTTGTTCGAGTTCTTTCTGGTAACCATATCTTAATCTGTTAAAAAGCTTGAGAAGCAACAGAAGTTTGCAAAATAGAACATTTGCGTCTACTATCAACTAGCATTTATATATGTATATATATAAAGCAGTCTGGATTCCAGTAATCAGTGTATAGTTCGCACTTCTATTAAAATGTAGATTAATATTGAGGTTCTGCAGTCACTAATTTCAACCAGACAAACTGCTCTACTTTTGTTTGCTGCAGTGGTTAAAGATGCACAGCAGTTAAGGTTGTCCTAGTTATGGGATCAGTAGCTGATGCTCTTGTAGAGAAGGTGAAGGCCAAGGTGGCAAAACTCACAGTGGATCCACTGGAAGAGAATTGTGATATCACTCCAGCTGTATTGGAATCCTCTGCTAATTTTATTGAAAGTTTGGTTATGGATGCCAAAGAAAAAAGAACAAAAAAAAAAAAAAAAGCCACATTTGGCCAGGATTCAGGAGAGAGGGGAACCTCATTTAGCCATTGATGTTAGATTATGTCCAACCCGATATAAGAATTGCTTGGGAGGAACCCTTTGGACCAGTCTTGCCAGTAATCAGGATTTTATTTTTTAAAAACTTATTGCATAAGTTGCAAAGCTCAGTTGTTTGATGTTATAATGCTTAAAAATCTTTTATTTTACTATAAACCAGGAAACAAAACAATGACAAAAAAGTTAAACAACTTGCTGGTTGATGTAAATATGTTTTCTTACAAGATATATATGAAAGTTTTCCTTGATATGTTTTTATTTGTTTACTTTTGTATAATTTGTGAACCAAAGCAGTACTAGCATGGTCCATGTAAGGAAAGGAAAAGGATTTTGTACTGTCATGCTTCTTGTGATGGAACAAAATGAGCTGTCAACTTCCCTCTACTGACCTACCAAAGTTTGGGGGACGGCTGGCTTATTTCAAAACATATAAGAAAATAGTTTCCATATCAAAGAAACTTATTTACTATTCCGTAACGTATATTTCTAGCTGAGCAGTTGATAGCATTACTTTGGGCTTCTGCATTAGCAATTCAAAGGAATGAATATTTTCAAGGGCTGTGATGACTGCTATCATGAAATTTGGCCCTGCTCAAGCCTAGCAAGGAGCGCATGCCAAAACTTAAACGTTTGATTTCGGTCCCATGCTTAATATTCTTATTCATTAATTACTACAGTACATCTACGTAATGATTCAAGTCTTATGAGGATGAACGTCGAAATATCTCACCCCTAGAGAGATTCAAGAATTAATCTTATTTATTCTATTTTGGCTCGATTATAATATATTATAGTATTAATTTTAAATAAATTTAATTTATTATATAGATATATTTTTAAAAGTTTAAATATTTTTAAATTTTAATAAATTCTACAAATAATTTTTTTTAAAAAAAAGCATTATAAGTACTAAAATACGTAACTGAATTAAGAATCCAAACGAGATAGAATGTGGAGTGTTTTATTTTATGAAAAATCTAAATATCTATGTCTCATGAAATTTAAGAACTTGCATTTAGGCTGGCTTTTTAACATTCGTTGCTGCATTTATTATGGTGATAACTGGCTGATTCTAACGTGGTACGTGGATGTGTTTTTATAACGAACATTAACAAAAGTACAATGATCAGTGATGCAATGAAGGAACCGTTTAGATTAATTTGGAATCGAAAAAGATATGCTGTATCGAAAGGCGATACAATAAGCATGTACCAGACACATGAATTGATCATGCGCGCATGCCATCACGTGTGTGGAGCCTTTGAAACCAGGACATGGGCCTGACCATTTCTAGTTCCAGGTATAAAGTCTCTCTGATGACCATTTCAAAAGCCTTGGATTCCCAATTATGTTGTGTTAACCATGATATGGCTTGTGCATTGCAGGGTCTGAAGGACAGTGGCATTGATCACAGGGAATTACTAACAGTATCAATATGATGGCGAAAATTAAGAGCAAAGTTATTAAGTTACCATCTCCGCCTTGCACAATGGGTTGAACTAAAGTAGATGGGTCCCCTTGGTGAATAAGCCTGACAAAGTTGTTTGCCTTTTCAGTTTTAGTTTCAGTTAAATTTTGGTGTTAGTCAATAATAAGTAGCAGAAAATGCTAATTACTCTAGATTGAGCTGATATATGTTTAGTTTTTGTATTATGAAAAATTACATTACCATGATGGGAGACTGGTGTATTTCTTGAGATGATGGTTTTGCAAGTTGATAATGATAGGATCTAAGGATGTCATATATGCAATCAGAACACTTAGTAATGATAATAACATTTTCATATCTGTTTGTATCATTATGAGAGGTGCAAGAGCTTCAACGAAGCTAAGTCTGTTGGGCTCATGGCCTATTTTTTCAGCCCATTAGGGCTAAAAGGGAGCGCCTCTCTTTATCACATATATACTCTTTTTATTCTCTTTTGGTTTTAGATGGTTAGCCATCAAGTAAGAAAAGAAAAAAAAAAAGTACCGTGAAAATTTGTGAAGGAGGAGGAGACTTTCTGGAAGGACTTCCCAGAAATTCGTAAGATATTCCTCACGCTTCCAAATCATGTCCAGACGGTATTTTCCATAGGAGAAGACGTGCATTTCTATGGGAGCTTTGGGAGCACAGCGAAGCGTCATCCTTCTTTTGAGCGGTGGATTCCAAGAGAAGAAGAAGAGAAGGAAAGAAAATAAGAAAGTAACGCAAGAATCCGTATCTTGGTGACGTAATCCTTATATCCCTATTATTCTCTTGTGATTATTTCTCAAGTCCAGGCAAGGGACTTTGAGATTTTGATATTTATTATTTTATAGTAGATCTTCTTCTCTAGCTTGCCCGTAGTTTTTTTCCTTTATCTTGGAGGATTTTCACGTAAATCTTGGTGTTTCTTTGATTGTGTGGTTTGCGCATTTTATTTATTATTCCGCTGCGTATTACGATCTGCTAGTATTTGCTCGTATACGGATTCTTTCCATCAACTGGTATCAGAGCTTGTGAATTTTTATGTGCGAGCATGGAGGCCGATAATGTTTCCCGCATGATCAGTCTAAATGAAAATAATTGGATGATATGAAAATCGAAGATGGAGGACCTCTTGTATTGCAAAGATCTATATGGACCTTTGGAAGGGGTCAAAGCAAAGCATATTATAATGACAAATGATCCTTGGATCATGTTAGATCGGAAAGCAGTCAGTTTTATTCGGCAGTAGTTGGATGATAGTGTCTTTCACCATATTTCCACTAGACTTTTGCAAACTTTCTTTGGAAAAAGTTAGAAAGTCTCTATGAGAGAAAACAGCTGGCAACAAGGCTTTCTTGATCAGAAAACTAGTGAATCTAAAATATAAAGAGGGTGTTTCTATTGCTGAGCATTTGAATGAAATGCAGAGTATTCATAACCAGTTATCCTCTATGAAAATGTCTCTTGATGATGAGTTGCAGGCATTGTTACTTCTCAGTTCATTGCAAGAAAGTTGGGAGACACTAATGGTTTTCCTCAGTAATTCTGCACCAGACGATGTTGTTACCATGAGTCAAGTAACATGCAGTTTGTTGAATAAGGAGTTGAGGAGGAATAATTCAGCAACTTCTCAGATTGATTCACAGGCACTTGTCTCAGAGAATAGAGGATGATCAAAGTCTATAAATAGAGACAATTCATACAAAGGTAGAAGTAAATCAAGGTCAAGAAAAGATATTACTTGTTACAACTGTGGTGAGAAATGGCACTACAAGAATCAGTGTAAGAAGCATAAGAAGAGCAAGAAAAAGTCAAAAGAAGTGAAGGATACAGAGTCAAAGGAAAATATCACAGCTACAGTACAGAGTGATGATTATTTGATTTTGTCTACTTTTGATGGTATCTTCTCATGTGAGTGTCAGAATCATGAGTAGGTGATTGACACAGGTGCTTCTTATCATGCTACACCATGGAGGGAGTTTTTTTCTACCTATAGGACTGAAAATTTTGGTATTGTCAGGATGGAAAATCAAGGCATAACAGACGTCATTGGCATGGGTGACATCCACATGAAAACCAATCTTGGCTGTAAGTTGGTACTCAAGGATGTAAGACATGTGGCTGACTTGAGGCTAAATTTAATCTCAGTTGAAAGACTTGACGATGAAGACTTTGATAGCAGATTTCATGAAGGGCAATGGAAGCTCAGTAAAGGTTCACTTGTCGTAGCCAGTAGAAAGAAATGTCATACTTTGTACATGTTGCAGGTTAAAGCTTATGGTGAACAGTTGAATGCTACAGAGAAAGACTTCAGCATGGAGTTGTGGCATAAACGACTGGGACATATGAGTGAGAAGGGGCTGCAAGTTCTTTCCAAGGGAGAAGTTCTACCAGACTTCAAAGGTGTACATCTGAACCCATGCGTTGATTGTTTGGTTGGCAAGCAACATAGAGTTTCTTTTGCTAGTCATGCTTTGTCTAGAAAAATGCATGTTTTGGATCATGTCTATACAGATGTTTGTGGTCCTCTGAGGACAAAAACTCCTGGTGGATCTGTTAATATTCCAGGTATCAGTGGTGCACTTTATTTTGTCACTTTTATAGATGATTTTTCTAGAAAAGTTTGGGTCTATGGTTTGAAGACCAAAGATCATGTTATTAATGTCTTCAAAGAGTGTCATGCCGGAGTTGAAAGAGAGACAGGAAAGAAATTGAAATGTATAAGGTCAGATAATGGTGATGAATACACATGGTTATTTAATAATTATTGCAGATCACATGGCATTCAGCATAAGATGACAGTACCCGGTACTCCTCAGCATAATGCAATTGCAGAGAGGATGAATTACACCATCATGGAAAATATCAGATGTATGCTTTCACAGTCCAAGTTACCTAAAAGATTTTGGGATGAGGCATTAAAGACAACAGTTGATGTAATAAACTTGTCACCATGTACAGCTCTAGATGATGATGTTGCAGAGCGTGTATGGTCAAGGAAAGATGTCTCTTACAAGCACTTAAGAGTGTTTGGTTGCCGTGCATTTGCACATGTTCTAGACATTGAGAGGTCCAAGCTAGATGGTAAGACAAAAGAATGTGCTTTACTTGGTTACTCACATGATGAGTTTGGTTATAGATTTTGGGATCCAAAAAGGCAGAAGGTGTTCAGAAGTAGAGATGTGATATTTTTTGAAGATCAAATCCTTCAAGACTTCAAGAAGGAGGTGCCAGTCAAGTCTTCTGCAGAAGGATTAACAGACTGTGATCCAGTTACTCCTCCAGTATATCAGGGTGATAGGGAAGATGTGCAAGAAAATAGTGTAGAGCAGATGTTAACTCACCTGTAGGATATGTTGAGCAGGAAGAAGATCAAGAGCAACCTCCTACAGAGCCTCAGCTAAGAAGATCTACCATACAGAGTCAACCTTCCAAAAGGTATTCTACATATGAATATATAATGCTTATTAACGCAGGTGAACCAAAATGTTATCAGGAGGCAGTTGAAAGTGAGCAAAAAAAGGAGTGGTTAGTAGGTATGCGGAAGAAATGGATGCTTACAGAAGAGCCACACATATGATTTAGTAGAACTATCAAAAGGAAGGAAGGTTTTAAAGAACAAGTGGGTTTTTAGGTTAAAGACTCAACAGCAGTGTTCTCAACCAAAGTACAAGGCCAGACTGGTTGTGAAAGGCTTTAGTCAAAAGAAAGGTATTGACTTTGAAGAGATTTTTTCTTCTGTTGTTAAAATGTCTTCAATTCGTGTTACTCTAGGTATTGCTGCTAGTCTAGACTTGGAGGTTGAGCACTTAGATGTGAAGACAACTTTTCTTTATGGTGATTTGGAGAAGAAAATCTATATGGAGCAACCAGAAGGCTTCAAAGTCAAAGGTAAAGAAAATCTTATCTGCAGATTGAAAAAAGTTTGTATGGGTTGAAGCAAGCTCCAAGGCAGTGGTACAAAAATTTAATTTATTTATGGCTAAAAATGGATACAAAAGAATGGCTTCAGATCATTGTGTGTATATCAAATGGTTTAGTGAGGATTTTGTCATACTCCTACTTTATATTGATGACATGCTTATCCTTAGAAAAGATATGTCTATGATTGACAGGTTGAAGAAGGAGCTGAGTCAGTCATTTGCAATGAAGGATATAGGACCAGCAAAGCAAATACTGGGCATGCAGATTTTTCGTGATAGAAGAACTAAGAAAATATGGTTGTCACAGGAAAGTATATTGAGAAGGTATTGGATAGGTTCAGTATGAGCAATGCAAAGCCCACTACAAGAAAAAATAAATTTAGCGATGGATTTTTTCATAGCTAAAAATATGAATTCCGTCACTAATCTTATATAGCGACGGAATTGCGACAGATAAAATTCATCTCAGAAATGCTCCTCGCAAACATTTAGCGACGGAATTGAAATCCGTCGCTAAAATTAGCGACCGAATTAGCGACGGAATAATTTCCATTGCTAATTAGCGAGGGATATAATTCCGTTGCTAATTAGCAACTGATTAGCGACGGATTTGTCATCTGTTGCTAATTAGCGAGGGATAAAAAGCCATCACTAATTAGCGACGAAATAGCGACAGATTTGTCATCCATTGCTAATTAGCGAGGGATATAATTCTGTTACTAAGTAGCGACGGATTTGTCATCCGTAGCTAATTAGCGATGGATTAGCGACGGATTTGTTATCCATCGCTAATTATCGTTAATATTTTTAGATAATTTATTATTTTTATTTTATTTTATTTTTGTAAATTTAAAATTTAATTTATTGAAATACAAATATAATACCAAAAAGAAGTCATGAAATATATATTAAAATATCTTACAAATAATTTTTTAACAATAAACTTCAAAACATGATTAATATCCAATAAAATTCAGTAATCAAAATAAGGTTCTACATGCTATCAGAATGAGGTGAATCTTTCGGTAGAGCTAGAGCTGAAATATGGTCAGAACGAGTAAGCTCTGCTATCAGCTATCGCATCTCGAGTCGAAATTCTTCTCGCATCTGCTGCCTTTGTGTCTCCAGCATAATCTGAACCTCCTCCTGCATTTCTTGTTTAATAGTAGCACGCAACTGCTCTACAGTAATATCCCGTGATGTGCCAGTGGAATGAAAGGAGGAGGTACCAGCATAGAAATGTGATGCCTTGGTGCCTATCCTGTATACACGCTGCTTTTTTTGGCCACCAGCTGCTTCTAAAAATATCTGCCTCAAATCTGGCTCACATGGCTCATTGGATCCCTCCACTGGCTGAGATGCAGTCTCTCTAAGGGCCTGCACTCGATCCTACAATACAAATTTAAGCATAAAAAAATATAAATTACATGAGATTAATCGAAAAAGCAAAAAATAAATTTTTAAATATGAAAAATTATTAAGTTTGGTAAATACTTACTGCGACAGCCTTAGACCACTAATCCACATACTCAATTCCTGATGCAGTTTTTCTAGTGTGTGTAGCCTCAAAAAGTTCTATAGGATTTGGTTCACGTCCTAACTCTTTTGCCTGATCATAGAAAAAAAATAAAGAAAATATATTAACTACAATATTACAAGCATATAATACACATGTAAATAAAAACAAAGACATTAACATACATTTTATAACCTTAATATATTAATAAATAACAAATTCAAATGAATTTATCATGATCAATATACCATCCGTACGCTACACTCCACCATGGATATAGAACCCCCTGTATGTCGTGAGAGACCTGAACCTGAGCCGCCCGTCTCACTAAGTCTGTTCTTTGAGGCAATAGTAGATCGCTGCTTGAACTCAATAGTGGACCATTCTTTCTGCCAACTATCCCAAACATGTTCTGAAACTCGTGATGGTTTACTGCCAGATGCTCTCCACTTGCTCAAAGTGTCACTATAACGTGTAGCAGCCTGTTGTAACCATCTGCGCTTGATTACACTCTCAAGCTCTGGATCCCAAGTAAATTCTTTCTGAAACAAAAATAAATAAAAAATAATATAAGACTAGGTGCCATGATATTAAATGGCTTTCTGACAACTCTCGTCTCTTAAATTTAAGCAAGCTTTCTTCCCTTTGTTCTTCTGTATAAGTAGAAGTATATCAAAGGAAAGGTCAATGGTGCAAGAAACAATGTGTTGTATGTATGTTTCATACAATAAAGTCATAATGTAGTTATCAGCATGGTGGCCAGCCAGAGGACAAAAATGGAATGCAGCAGATGTTTGTTAGATCTAATAACAATAGTCATAACTAAGAATTAGTGATTACTAACAGGTACTTAACATCTAATAACAATAGTAACATAATTAATACCTGTGCAAGGCCCACTACATAACCACATCAAACATAATTATCAACTTAAAATTGTAAGTAAACATCCAACTTATCCTTAGGATTAGTTGGCCCAGGAATCAATACAGTTAAGAACATGTAAGCATCCTTCATACACAACCAAGGTGGCAAATTATACGGAGTCACAATAACCGGCCAAGAAGAATATTGTTGTCCAGATTGCCCAAATGGTTGAAAACCATCAGTAGAAAGACCCAATCGAACATTTCGAGTCTCTAATGCAAATTCTGAATGGTTATCATTAAAATGTTGCCATGCAGGGGAATCGGAAGGGTGGCACATAACTCCATCTTCAATTTTATGCTCAGCATGCCACCTCATTTCCGCTGCTGTAGCATTCGAAGCAAACAATCTTTGCAATCTAGGAGTAAGAGGAAAGTAGTACATCTTTTTATCAGGAATCACTTATTTGCTACCTCGACGTTGCCTCTTGTACCGAGGATGACCACAAAACTTACATGTAATCAACATTCTATTTTCACCCCAGTATATCATGCATCCATTTTTACAACAGTCAATCTTTTCAACCAGAAGACTCATTCCTTCTACTAACTGCTTTGTTCTATAAAAGTTTTCAGGAATCAGACTTCCTTCAGGAGTAATCTCTTTCATTAATCGAACCATGTCATCAAAATTATGTTCAGACATATGGTGTTCTGACTTTATATGCATCAATTGAGAAACAAATGATAACTGTGAATGACTTCTACATCCAGGGTATAAATCCTCATCTGCAACCCTAAGCATATCATAAAACTTCTGGGCCTCTGGATTCGGTGTTTCTTCCATGTAAGTTGGATTTAATGCATGACCAGCTGCATCCATAACCATGGAATGGTACCGATTGGATGATTCTGCATGATCAATTACAGCAGAACCTTCATTCATATCATTGACATTGTAATTCAAGTTAACCCCAACAGATTGTTCCCCATGTAAAGTCGAATAATAATAATCCGGTACAAAACCATTTCTATACAAATGCAACTTAACTGTATTCACTTCATGAAACATGCGATTCTGACACTTGCGATGGTTACATGGACACCTTATCCTATCATTGTCCATCATTTCTGGATGACTGCATGCAAATTCTATGAATTGTCTCATACCAGTCATGAACTCTGGATTCAAAAGGCCATCTTTCAACCGTTTATACATCCACTGACGATTCGGTCTCATTTTTTATATATAATGAGAACTGAAACAGTGAACATAATATAGATTAGTAATTTAAACTGAGTTTTCCTAAATATGAAATAGTTAATATTTACATATATAACGACTAATTGGAATGGTAGCACAACTTGTCTCAAATCCAAATTTTCAACAAATAAATAAAGAAACAAAAATCAACCGACTAGCTTATGAAATCAACTATCGACTCCACCATCCAACCTATTTAAAAAAAATCTTAACAAAATAGAGCAATAAAATAAAATAACAATAAAAGAAAGTAAAGAGAAGGAATTAAAAGTAAATAAGATCCAGAAAAGGAAAAAAAATCATACTAAGGATCAGAGAGGTGGCAAAATCCTTCTGTAATCACTGGTGCTGCTACTCTTCTCTTTCTGGCTCCGAAAGATGAAAACTAAAGAGTGACACTCACACCCTAGCAGACAGCAAAATTGCATCAACACTCTTCAATTCAAATCAAAAAGGAAAAAAGAAAAAACTTTTAGAAAACTGACAGCCAGCTTTGTTAGAACTCTTTCGCTTTGTTAAACGATAACTTTTAGAAAACTGAGATAGATTATAAAATTTAGAATGTCTGTTTTGCAACTTTATATGTCACAATGCAGTCAATGTTCAGTTCCTTGAGGTATATGTTCCTTTTATTTGAAGTATTTTTACCTATAGAATTTTAATAGGCCAAAGCAATCTAACTTATCTACCTATTTAGGGAATGGAGTTGAGATAAAAAAAAATGAAGGATTCACCTCTGTATTAAGCACATTGACCCTGCTTTGATTAGTGAAGTATATTAGATCGGAGATTAGACATGCAAATAATAGTAGCTAGAAGGAACAATAGAACTAAGAGGTAACAAAAGAAACTTACGGACTTGAGCTCAAGTTGCAGCCAAATGTCAAGTGCATGACAACATGCATTTTGTTTTTGAACAGTGCACCTGACAATTAGTTCACGATATACCTTTTGTCCTTTATCATATATCACTAGTTATGTTGAGAATATCCTGCATTTTGCTTGGATTCTAAAAGATTTCAATCTTTGTTGCAAAAAAAAAGCGTGATCTGATAGGATTTCATAGATTTCATCATCGAAGTTAGACCTCATTTTCTTCAGGACCTTCCATCTTCACATGTTCTCTTATTGTTATCATCTCCATCAAATAAAATGAAGAGATCATCTTCTCATCAAGCATCTGCCTTCCATCCTAGCAACCAGGTTTTAACTATTCTGAAGAAACAATAAAGTAGCCTATCAAACACTTGTGCTAGAAACTTTTATATAAAAGTAAGAATAGTGGTGCTGAATTTTCCCTCAAAAAAAGAATATTGGTGCTGAATATATTAAACGTGGTACTTTTATATAGACCATTTCATGGTATATTTTTGATTCAATCTATCAGTGAAAATGATCAAAAGCACCTCCAACAGAAAACTTGTTTTGACATACATAGTTGCCACCATTATGATAATCTAAACTGTGACAATTCATATTTAGGGGATGCTTCCCCACCCCGTTCCTTCAAGAAAAAAAAGGGGATTTACAGTCAAAGCAAGGCTTTATTCTGAATCCTTTTTCTTGTAGTTCTACTATATGTTAATTTGCTTGGAAAGGAAATGAATGACCGCAATGGCAATGTTTTCCCATTGGATCTTAGGAAATGTTTCATGTCTTGATATTGGGTCCTGGACAGGTATATCACAGGTCTGGTATAGTATTGCCTCCAACTGACACTTAATTAGCGAATATAAATTAGAAGCTTGGGAAGGGATTGTTTTGTCTTGCATTACCTGCTCTCATTGGTCAGCGGTGAGCCTTGGATCCCGGTGCCCTCATACGCCATCTGGAGGAGAAAAAGGAGAATTATATGACACGAGGAAGAGGATGGGAGTGCCACAACACCAGACCCGGAACGTGCCTTTTTTTAAGGCATTTCTACAAACACCGGAAAGCCAAGATTTCTACAACACAAAGAACCAAGCCAATAGAAAATAAGAAGAACATGAGAATGAAAGTTTACCAACCTTGAATCGGTGATCGGACCGAAGGAGGAAGGTTCAACCCTTCTACTAGGGTTGAGGGTTTCAGCAAGGAGGGAGACGAGCCACCGATTCGATCTATTCACCGAGCTTTGGAGGCGAGGATGGCCGCGGTGCGATACATGGCGAAGAAGAGAAGGATTGGAGAGATGAGCGCAATGGATTGAAAGAGAGGCGGAAAATGGGGCTGGATGGGAAGGGCGGTTTGAGGGGAAAGAACGAAAAAAAAAAAAAAAAAAACCTAGCCACGTGCGGAAAGAGTTGCTCGACGCGCGGGTAGAAAGAAAAAAAAAAAGAAAACTTACGGATCGGGCGGAACGAGTAAAAATACCGTAGCGACGGAAAACGTTTTTCGTCGCTACTGTTCAACACAAGTAAAAAAACCGTAGCGACGGAAAACATTTTCCGTCGCTACTGTTCAAAACACAATTAAAAAAAACCGTAGCGACGGAAAATGTTTTCCATCGCTACTGTTTAAAGCGCAGTTTAAAAAAAAACCACGGAAAACGTTTTCTGTCGCTACTGTTTAAAACACAGTTTAAAAAAAAAACAGTAGCGACGGAAAACGTTTTTCATCGCTACTGTTCAAAATGCAATTTAAAAAAAAACCATAGCGACGGAAAACGTTTTCCATCGCTACTGTTCAAAATGCATTTAAAAAAAAAAAAACCATAGCGACGGAAAATGTTTTCCATCGCTACTGTTCAAAACGCAGTTTAAAAAAAAACCGTAGCGACGGAAAACATTTTCCATCGCTACGGTTCAAAACAGGTTTAAAAAAAATGTAAATGTAGCAACGGCAAATTTCCGAAGCTACTGTTCTAGTTTTTAAAAAATATAGCGACGGAATTTTTCCGTCGCTACTATTTTGAAATAAGAGTTTAAAAAATCATAGCGACGAAATATTTCCGTCGCTAAAATAGCAACAGAAATTTCCATCGCTATAAGAGATAAAAAATTGATCTAACAAATAGCGATGGAAAAAATCCGTCGCGAAGTTTAGCGACGGATATATTCCATCGCTAATTTGATGCTAAAATATTTTGTTAGCGACGGAAATTGTTCGTCGCTAAAATAATATTTTTTTATTATTTTTACTCACTGATCCGTCGCTGATCCGAAGCTATTTGCTACGAATGGAGATCCGTCGCTACATTCCGTCGCTATTATTGGCGATGAAAATTTTCTCTCACTAATTTGATGCTAAAATTTTTTTTAGTGACGGAAACTGTCCGTCGCTAAAATAATAATTTTTTATTATTTTTACTCGCTGATCCGTCGCTATTCTGAAGCTATTTGCTACGAATGTAGATCCGTCGCTAAGTTTCATCGCTATTTTGTTCTTCTCTTGTAGTGGCCAGTTGGTTTTCCTCTTGCAGGTCACTTCAGGTTGTGTTCAGAGCAGAGTCCTTCAAGTGATGAGGAGAAGAAGAAAATGAAAAGGGTTCCTTATGCTTCAGCAGTCGGAAGTTTGATGTATGCGATGGTATGTACAAGGCCAGACATCGCATACGTAGTGGGTGTTGCTAGCAGATTTCTTGCAAATCCAGGACAAGAGCATTGGCAGTAGTGAAGTAGATTTTCAGATATCTCAGAGGAAGCTTCAAAGTTTGTTTAAGCTTTGGGGGTAGTCCACCTGTGCTGATTGGTTACACAGATGCAGATATGGCAAGAGATATTGATACAAGGAAGTCAACATCATGTTTCATACTTACTTTTGCAAGGAGAGCTGTGTCATGGTAATCCATATTGTAAAGGTGTGTAGCTCTCTCCACTACAGAGGCAGAATATATTGTTGCTGCCGAGGTATGTAAGGAGATGCTGTGGATGAAAGAATTCTTATATGAATTGGAGCTGAAACAGAAAAATTATGTGGTACATTGTGACAGCCAGAGCGCCATCCACTTGTGCAAGAACCCAACTTTTTATTCCAAGTCAAAGCATATAGATGTTAGATACCACTGGATTCGAAATGTGTTTGAAGAGAAGCAGTTGCAGCTTCAGAAAATTCACACAGATGAAAATGGAACAGACATGTTGATAAAGACCTTGTCAAAAGAAAGGCAAAAGATATACTGACAGCTGGTCGGCATGATTTCACACTAAGAAAACATGAGACAACCTCCCTTATGGGCTGAAGGAAGAGGTTATTGGGCCCATGGCCTATTTATTCAGCCCATTAGGGCTAAAAGGGAGCACCTCTCTTTATCACATATATACCTTTCCTTTTATTCTCTTTTGGTTTTAGGTGGTTAGCCGTCAGGTGAGAAAACAAAAAAAAAAAGTACCATAGAAAATTGTGAAGGAGGAGGAGACTTTTTGGGAGGACTTTCCAGAAATTCGTGAGATATTTCTCATGCTTTCAGATCACGTCCAGATGGCATTTTTCTTAGGAGAAGACGTGCATTTCTGTGAGAGCTTTGGGAGCGCAGCGAAGCATCATCCTTCTTCTGAGCGGTGGATTCCAAGAGAAGAAGAAGAAGAGAAGGGAAGAAAATAAGGAGGTTGTTGACCCAATTATTGATTTTGATGATTAATAAAAGACATGAGTATATTCATTTTGTTTCTAATAGATTTAACAAGTGTTTCAGGGATTAACAATATTTGATCAATCAAAAAGAATAAAGAAACATTTTTGAATCAATGTTTTAAAAGAAATTTTCAAAGTTCAGAGCCTGGAGTCGACACCCAAATAGTCAGGAGCCGACCCCAAGGCGTATCAGAAGGTTTCTGGGATTTTGGCACGGTCTAGAGTCGACACCCAAGGTTTCGGAGCCGACTCCAACTTGAGATACAGAGAAGTGCATTCTGTTTCAGTTTCTGAAGCCGACACCTAAGATTTCGGGAGCCGACACCTGAGTTTCTGGAGCCGACTCTGACCTAAGAACAGAGAGCGTGTTTTATGGACTTTTCTGGAGTCGACACTTATAGTTTCCGGAGCCGACTCCTGAAAGCGACGAGCCGATACTTATCTTTCTTGGAGCTGACTCCCCAACAACTTTTTCTTTACTATTTTTGAACACCCAACTTGGAGCCGACACCTGAAAAGTTGGAGCCGACTCCAACCTGTCAGAAATGAATTTTTTATCTGTCAGAACGTACTTCAACGGTAAGATTTCTTTTCACCTAACCTCTAATGGCTATTTTCTTTGTGTGTAGAAGAATCAAAACATCTCCAACGGCTATATTTCCTATCTAAAACTTGGATTAAGGAGATCTATAAAAAGGGGAAAAAACCGTCCGTTTGAAGGATAAGGATAGAGAGGAAAAATAGAAAAAGGAAAAGAAATATTTTGTGAAAAATCTAAAAAATCTTGAGAGAGAAATCAAAAGGAAAGACTCGGAGCTTACTTCAACCAATCCAAAAGAGTCCAAAGAGAAATCCAAGGCATTCAAGTTCAAAATCGAAGGATTTTCCAAGTGAAGAAAAAGAAAGCAAAAGCCCTGATTTTCCCAACTTCTCAACTACAATCTTTGTGAAGAATCTGAGTTGAGGCCTGATTCAATATTTCAAAGGAGAAGAGGAAAAGAAGAAAAGCTCAAATCAAATTCGCTTCAAACAGGCTTTTCTTACCCTTGTTTATTTAATTGCATATTTGCTCACTTAAGGAGTTGTCTTATATTGTAAACTCTATTTTTCATAGTTGTTGGGTAGTTCAATCAAGGGATTGAATTAGTGAAGGTGGTATACCTCAGTACAAGCTAAGAATAGCTTGTGGTTGGATTTTATGCTGGTGAGCCCGGAAAACCAGCTGGGTTCGTTGTAATCCCGGGGGAAACAACAAGTTTTGAGTTGTGAGCTTGTAAAACAACTCGACTGTAATCAAATAGATTATAGTGTGGACCCAAGTGATACTTGGGAGTGGACGTAGGTGTTAGATACACCGAACCACTATAAAATCCTTGTGTTTGCCATGTTTTGACTCTCTCACTCTATCTCTTTATTTGTGCTTAATATTTATCCTGCACTTAATCTCATTTATTCCAAAGCACATAGTTTTTAAAATATTAAATTTTTAAGAACCCAATTCATCCCTCCCTCTTGGGTTGCCATCTGGGCCAACAATTGGTATCAGAGCAAGTGCTCATTGTTGATTTGATCACACGATCAAGAGCTAAAGATCCAAATGGCAACTCAAGCTGGATCTTCATTTGCTGAAGGTCATTCCACTAATAGACCTCCTTTGTTTAATGGTTCGAATTATTCTTATTGGAAAGCTAGAATGGAAATTTTTATTCAAGCTTTAGATTATGAACTTTGGAGTGTAATCACTAATGGACCAAGCACACCCATACACTTGGTAGATGGTTCAATAGTTCCTAAACCCGAAAGGGATTGGAATGAGAACTATAGGAAAATGGCTGCAAAAGCCATGAATGTTTTATATTGTGCTTTAGATGCTAATGAGTTCAATAGAATTTCTACATGTATTTCCACAAAAGAAATTTGGGATAGATTAGAAGTTACCCATGAGGGTACTAATCAAGTTAAAGAATCTAAGATCAATATTCTAGTGCACAAGTATGAATTGTTTAGCATGGAACAAAATGAAACCATCACATGCATGTACACTAGATTTACTGATATTATAAATGGTCTAAAAAGTCTTGGCAAAACCTACACTAACTCTAAATTAGTTCGTAAAATTCTTAGGTCTTTTCCAATGACATGGAAAGCAAAGGTAACTACTATCCAAGAAGCCAAGGACCTCAACACCTTACCTTTGGAGGAGCTACTTTGATCATTGATGACCCATGAACTGACCATGAAGCAACATCAAGATGAGGAAGTTAAAAAGAAGAAAATAATTGCCCTTAAAGCTACAGAAAAGGAGATAAGCAGCAGTGAGGAAGAAGAGAAAGATGATGAGACAGCTCTCCTTACTAGAAAATTTAAGAAATTTATGCAAAGAAGGAGACCCTTTCATAAGAAAAGATATGGAACAAAAATGGAAGGAGAAAGAAAAAAAGAGAAGGACAAGGACAAAGAAAAAGAGAAAGACCCCCTCATATGTTATGAATGTAAGAAACCGGGGTACTTTATATATGATTGTCCTCAACTGAAAAAGGGGAACAAGAAGAAGAAAAAGGCATATGTTGCAACATGGAATCAAAGTGATGAATTCTCATCCGAGGAGGAACAAAAGGAAGTTGCAAATATTTGCTTTATGGCAAACGATGACAATGAGGTAAGTTCTGAAACACATTGTGATGATTTTACTTTTGAAAAATTATATGATGCATTTAATAAATTAGTTAGTGATTTTAAAGCTTTGAAAAAGAAGAAAAAATATTTAAAAATGATAATTTAAATCTTGCCAAAGAGAAGGATAAACTAACTCATGAAGTTGAAAAACTAAAATCTGAAAATAAAAATTTGCTAAAAGATAAAGAGTTAATTTCTAATGAAAATGTTAATTTAAAGAGAGAAGTTGATAAATATAGAAATATAGTTGATAAATTTACATATAGTTTTGAAAAACTTAATTTGCTATTGAGTAATCAAAAATTGTATTTGATAAGGCTGGATTAGGGTATAGACCTAATAAGAAACAAAAGTATGTTAAAAACTTCTTTAGAAAAGAACAGGATAAGAATAATTTTTTATGTCATTGCTGTAACAAGAAAGGACATAAAGCCTATGAATGCAATCTTAGAAAACTTAATAAGAATTTAAGTATTAAAGGAAAGAAAATATGGGTTCCGAACGGAACAATCTTTGTTGCTACTAACCATAAAGGACCCAAGAAAGCTTGGGTACCTAAACAGAAAGTTTGATTACTTTGCAGGAGTATCTTGCGGCCAAAAGATCAAAACGGAAGTGGTATCTTGATAGCGGCTGCTCAAACACATGACGGATGACAAGGAGCAATTCATCACCCTTGAAGATAAAAGAGGAGGAGTTGTCACATTTGGAGACAATGGTAAAGGCCAAATTATGGGATTTTATAAAATTCAGATAACTCCCTTTACTTTTATAGAAAATGTTTTATATGTAGATGGCTCAAAGCATAATTTAATTAGTATTAGCCAATTGTGTGATAAAGGTTTCAAAGTTTCATTTGAAGCTTCTATATGCACTGTTTCTAATCCCATTGACAATAGCATTGTATTTATTGGTAATAGAAATGGCAATGTATACTTAATTGATTTAGACAATTTGTCTACTAATAATCATTGCTTAGTAGCTAACAATGCTAATGCTAATGAGATTGGATGGTTATGGCATCGTAGATTAGGTCATGCAAGCACACACCTAATTTCAAAATTAATTAAAATGGATTTAGTTAAAGATCTTCCAAAGCTAGATTTTGAAAATAACAGAATTTGTGATGCATGTCAATTAGGCAAGCAAACTAGAAACTCTTTCAAATCAAAAAATATAGTTTCCACTTCTAGGCCATTAGAGCTACTTCATATGGACCTTTTTGGACCTACTAGAACTACTAGTCTAGGAGGAAAGAAATATGGTCTTGTGATAGTAGATGATTATTCTAGATATACTTGGGTATTATTTCTGGCTCATAAAGATGAGACTTTCTCAATATTTCTGAAATTTTTCAAGAAAGTCACTAATGAGAAAAACAACACCATAGTGTCTCTTAGAAGTGATCATGGCACAGAATTTGAAAATCACTTATTTGAAAATTTCTGCACAGAACATGGCATTCATCATAATTTTTCTGCACCTAGACACCACAACAAAATGGAGTTGTAGAAAGAAAAAATAGGACTTTAGAAGACATGGCCCGTACCATGCTATGTGAAAGCCAACTCCCAAAGTACTTCTAGGCGGAAGCTATAAACACGGCATGTTACATTCTTAATAGAGCCCTAATTAGGCCAATCTTTAAGAAAACACCTTATGAATTATGGAATAATAGAAAACCAAAGATAGGTTATTTTCATGTTTTTGACTGTAAATGTTTTATCCATAATAATGGAAAAGATAATCTTGAAAATTTGATGCAAAATCTGATGAAGGCATATTCTTAGGATATTCAACAACTAGTAAAGCCTATAGAATATTTAACAAGAAATCCTTAATTGTAGAAGAATCCATTCATGTAGTTTTTGATGAGTCTTTAGCATCAAGTTCAGAAAAATTTGATGATGAGGAAGATACAAATATACTAGAAAGAGATATTAAAAAATTAAATATAGATGTATCTTCAGATCATGAACAAGAAGCTAAAGATGATGATTCACCTAGGATTGATGATATTGATACTAATCATAATGAAATAGATCTTCCTAGAGATTGGAGATATGCCTATGGTCATCCAAAGGAATTGATTATTGGTAATCCATCTCAAGGAGTAAGAACTAGGTCATCTATGAGGAATATCAATAATCATCTTGCATTTGTATCTCAAATTGAACCTAAAACTGTTGAAGAAGCTGAAAAAGATAGTAATTGGATGCTAGCTATGCAAGAAGAATTAAATCAATTCACTAGGAATAATGTATGGTCATTAGTTGATAGACCTAAAGGTCATTCAATTATAGGATCTAAATGGGTATTTAGAAATAAATTGGATGAAAATGGCATAGTAATTAGAAATAAAGCTAGATTAGTTGCAAAAGGATATAATCAAGAAGAAGGAATTGATTTTGATGAAACTTTTGCACCTGTAGCTAGATTAGAAGCAATTAGATTACTACTTGCATTTGCATGTCATATGAACATAAATTTATTTCAAATGGATGTTAAAAGTGCATTTTTAAATGGTTTTATAAATGAGAAAGTATTTGTGGAACAACCACCTGGTTTTGAAGATCATGAATTTCCAAATCATGTTTTTAAATTGCACAAAGCACTATATGGTTTAAAACAAGCACCTAGAGCTTGGTATGATAGGTTAAGCAAATTTCTGATTGAAAATGATTTTACTAGAGAAAATGTAGACAAAACCTTATTTTTGAAAAGGAAAGACAAAGACTTATTAGTAGTACAAATATATGTAGATGATATTGTATTCGGTGCTACTAACAATCTCTTGTGTCAAGAATTTGCTAAGTTAATGCAGGGTGAATTCGAAATGAGCATGATGGGAGAACTCAACTTCTTCCTAGGACTTCAAATCAAGCAAAGTAAAGAGGGGATTTTCATCAACCAAACAAAGTACACAAAGGAACTTCTCAAGAAGTTTGGAATGGAATCAGTCAAACCCCTTGGAACACCTATGAGTCCTTCATGCAAATTAGACAAAGATGAAGATGGTAAGAAGGTAGATCAAAAATACTATAGAGGTATGATCGGATCTCTACTTTACTTAACAGCAAGTAGACCAGATATCATGTTTGCTGTTTGTCTATGTGCTAGATTTCAATCAGAACCTAAAGAATCTCACTTAATTGCTGTGAAAAGAATTTTAAGATATCTAAGTGGAACTAAAAATGTAGGATTATGGTATTCTAGAGACTCAACACTAAACTTAATTGCATATTTCGACTCTGACTATGCTGGATGTAAACTAGATAGAAAAAGTACAAGTGGTACATGTCAATTCTTAGGAAGTAACTTAATCTCTTGGTTTAGCAAAAAGCAAAATTCGGTTGCATTATCTACTGCTGAAGCAGAATATGTTGCAGCTGAAGTTGTTGTGCTCAAATCCTTTGGATTAAGCGACAACTTGAAGATTATGGCATAACACTTGATAAAACTCCTATTAGATGTGATAATACTAGTGCAATCAATTTAACTAAGAATCCAATCCAACATTCAAGAACTAAACACATTGAAATTAGATATCATTTTATAAGAGAACATGTAGCTAACAATGAAATTTTCCTTGATTATGTTAGTACTGAAGAACAATTAGCTGACATATTTACAAAACCTTTGAGTGAAGAGAGATTTTGTTATCTTAGAGGTGAATTAGGGATTTGTGATCCTTTGGAATGACTTTGAAACCCCTAAGGAATGATTATCTAGATTTCTATCAATTTCTTGAGATTCCTTTCATAATTTTAAGGACAATTTATCTAGTCATTTGAGCAATTTGATTCCTCACATTCCAAAGATTTTTTTTCAAAAATTTATTGACCTTATTTTGACAAGTTTCGGCTATTTGAAACTCATTTATTTTTCTCTGAAACTGTCAGTGGAGTCGACACCTCAATTTGAGGAGTCGACACCTCTTCTGTGTCGCTCTCGGTCTTTGACCTTGGAGCCGACACCCGCTTAAGTGGAGCCGACTCCAGTTCGGGCGCTAACTATGTTAGCGACTTGGAGTCGACACCCGACTTTGCGGGAGTCGACACCTGGTGGACCCAAATTGACTATATTAGGGCAGAGTCGACACCTTCTCGATTTTTATCTTCTCCAAACCCTCTCCAAATCTTCTCCAAACCCTCTCCAATTTTTTCAAAGCCAAATACTCTTCAAATCAACCATTCCCTAAGATTTCTATGGCACCTAAGCATAGGGGATCGGTCTTTGATGCACCCGTTGCTACAAGGAAGCGTACGGCTAGGCGTCCCGTCCGTGAACCTACTCCAGTGATGATTCTTCTTCAACTCTTTCAGATAATCCTGGCCCCTCCTCTCACAGGTAGATACCCTTGCTGGGCGAGTTATTACCATGGGTAGGAAAGTAGATTTCGATTTCTTTGAAGCCGAGGGTTTTGACATTGGTAGACAGATTAAAGAACTCGGTTGGGATAAAGTTTGTTCTTTGGATGTTCCTACTTATCCAGCTCTTGTTAAAGAATTTTACCTGAATTTATCTAGAGGAGATGGTGGAATTGTTAGTTCAGTAAGAGGAAAGAGAATTCATCTTACTTTTCAAATTTTAGGAAATCTGTTGAGTATTCCTGTCACTGGATTTGTTGCAAACATTCACAGTGAGAGATCAGCTGCTTTATCAAGAATGTTAGGAAGAGAAATAACTGAATTTGAAGAGGTTAGGGCAAACCAATTGCCACTTGAGCTTAGGCTGTTGCATAACATTTGTAGTAGGATTCTATTTCCCAAGACTGGCCGTTTGAGTATGTCTCAGAGCGAGACATTGTAGTCATGGATAGTATCTTGACGGTCAGCCAATAAATCTTGCTGGAATGATGATATGGTATATGGCTGAGGCCGGGGGCAAGAGGAGATCTTCACTGCCTTATGGGATGATCCTAACCTTGGTTTTTAGAAGTCAAGGAGTAGTTATTTCTGAGAATGAGCCATCGAAGAACCTTAGGCACACTGACTACTACAGCTTAGCCACTGTGCACAGGATGGGATTTGTGAAAGTGGATGGTAAATGGGAGAGAAAAGGTCATACTGGAGACAGGGTTGCTGAGACTAATGTGCTTGGCCCTTCTGAGGCAGGACCATCTGTGAGACACAGCTCACCAGAGCCCAGTCAGAATGTACCTCCAGCTCCACCTGTTCCTTCTACTTTTGATCAGTCATCTATTGGTTTTTCGATATTCAGTTAGAACAGCTTAGAAGTATTTTTGCTACTCACAAGGAAGAGATAAAATCTGAGCTAGATAGCCAATATGAACCTGAGAGAGACCCTCTATTCTTTGGATGAAAGAATTGGCAAAATTGAGTCTACACTTGGAGCCTCCGCTGAATCTTTAAAGAATGATCTCAAGAACATTTTTGAAGAACTTAAAGATATTGGTGGAGACTCAGAGACTTATTCCAAATGCAATGCTGAGCTTCAGGATAAAATTATGACTGCATGTGCATTTGTTGATAGAAGACTAAAAGAATTTGTAAGAACTCAGAGTGAAGGAATGGAAAGAATATTAGAAGATTTGCAAAGACTCATTAGAACTAACTTTTGATTATATTGTAATGAAGTTTCTTTGATGTTATTGAAAATGATTAGTCTAGTTTGATGTTGATTTACTTTCTAATGTAATGAAGTTTTGATGTAATGAAGTTTCTTTTTGCAATATGATAAATGTTTGACATTATGATGTAATGAACTTATTTGATACTTAATGAATGTCATTTGATCTTTGAAGCATCTATCAATTTTGTCATTTCACTTAAAACTTCGTAACCTTTTTGTTGATTACAAAAAAGGGGGAGAAGTTATTGATAGTCGTATATGCATTGAAAGTTATAAAAGGGAAGAGTATTAATTGCATATTTGTAGATGCATTGGAACAATTAAGCTTAATTAATTGTCATATGCATTGAAAGGATGAATATATGTTAAAATTGATATAACTGTTTAATTGGTATCAAACATTAAAAGTTTACTGTTAAAAGGAAAGAATAGATGTTAAATTGAGTATCATAGGGGGAGCTACCTCATTCAGGGGGAGCTTACCTGTGAGGAATAAATATTTAGAAATTTGATTTGAAAATCTTATTGTTTAATCATGCATATACTCAATGTTTTTATAATCATCAAAAAGGGGAGATTGTTGACCCAATTATTGATTTTGATGATTAATAAAAGACATGAGTATATTCATTTTGTTTCTAATAGATTTAACAAGTGTTTCAGGGATTAAAAATGTTTGATCAATCAAAAGAATAAAGAAACATGTTTTGAATCAATGTTTTAAAAGAAATTTTCAAAGTTCAGAGCCTGGAGTCGACACCCAAATAGTCAGGAGCCGACCCCAAGGCGTATCAAAAGGTTTCTGGATTTTGGCATGGTCTGGAGTCGACACCCAAGGTTTCGAGCCGACTCCAACCTGAGATACAGAGAAGTGCATTCTGTTTCAGTTTCTGGAGCCGACACCTAGAATTCGGGAGACCGACAGCCGACACCTGAGATTTCGGAAGCCGACACTTGAGTTTCTAGAGCCGACTCTAACCTGAGAACAGAGAGTGTGTTTTATGGACTTTTCTGGAGCCGACACTTACAGTTTCCGGAGCCGACTCCCGAAAGCGACGAGCCGACACTTACCTTTCTCGGAGCCGACTCCCAACAACTTTTTCTTTACTATTTTTGAACACCCAACTTGGAGCCGACACCTGAAAAAGTTTTTTATCTGTCAGAACGTACTTCAACGGTAAGATTTCTTTTCACCTAACCTCTAACGGCTATTTTCTTTGTGTGTAGAAGAATCCAAACATCTCCAACGGCTATATTTCCCACCTAAAACTTGGATTAAGAGATCTATAAAAAGGGGAAAAAGTCCGTTTGAAGGATAAGGATAGAGAGGAAAAATAAAAAAAGAAAAGGAAATATTTTGTGAAAATCCAAAAATCTTGAGAGAGAAATCAAAAGAAAGACTCAGAGCTTACTTCAACCAATCCAAGAGAGTCCAAAGAGAAATCCAAGGCATTCAAGTTCAAAATCGAAGGATTTTCAAGTGAAGAAAAAGAAAGCAAAAGCCCTGATTTTCCCAACTTCTCAACTGCAATCTTTGTGAAGAATCTGAGCTGAGGCCTGATTCAACATTTCAAAGGAGAAGAGGAAAAGAAGAAAAGAAGAAAAACTCAAATCAAATTCGCTTCAAACAGGCTTTTCTTACCCTTGTTTATTTAATTGCATATTTGCTCACTTAAGGAGCTGTCTTATATTGTAAACTCTATTTTTCATAGTTGTTGGCTAGTTCAATCAAGGGATTGAATTAGTGAAGGTGGTATACCTCGGTACAAGCTAAGGATAGCTTGTGGTTGGGTTTTGTGCTGGTGAGCCCGGAAAACCAGCTGGGTTCGTTGTAATCCCGGGGGAAACAACAAGTTTTGAGTTGTGAGCTTGTAAAACAACTCGGCTGTAATCAAGTAGATTATAGTGTGGACCCAAGTGATACTTGGGAGTGGACGTAGGTGTTGGATACACCGAACCACTATAAAATCCTTGTGTTTGCCGTGTTTTGACTCTCTCACTCTATCTCTTTATTTGTGCTTAATATTTATCCTGCACTTAATCTCATTTATTCCAAAGCACATAGTTTTTAAAAGATTAAATTTTTAAGAACCCAATTCATCCCCCCTCTTGGGTTGCCATCTGGGCCAACAGAGGTAACGCAGGAAACCGTATATTGGTGACGTAATCCTTATATCCCTATTATTCTCTTGTGATTGTTTCTCAAGTCCAGGCAAGGGACTTTGAGATTTGGATATTTATTATTTTATAGTGGATCTTCTTCTCTAGTTTGCTCATGGTTTTTTTCCTTTATCTTAGAGGAATTTTCTACGTAAATCTTGATGTTTTTGTGATTGTGTGGTTTGTGCATTTTATTTATTATTACGCTGCATATTACGATCTACTAGTATTTGCTCGTATACGGATTCTTTCCTATCAAAGACCTCCTTTTCTTATTCCATCCTTAGGTACGTTGTTTTGATAGAAAGTGAAATCATAGATCTAAAAAGAAAAAAGAAAACCTAGCCTATTTATAAAGAAATCATAATAAATACTTTAACCATGGATCTCTATCGGGCTTTAGGCCCATATAAACTGCCAATCCCATTATCTAACAGAGGTGGGCACAAATTTGAATCATTTGTCTCATAATTTTAACCAACAGTGGACTCATCCAATTTGTATTATCGAATCAAATTCGTTTAGCTAATTTTATAAAATTAAAATTATAATAATTAATAGCAATCCACATATGAAAAATTTTGAATAGATAAAAGCTTTTGTATTTGTTATCTTTCTTTAATGCAGGACATATATTCTTTGAACAGACATCTATTGGAGGGTATGGTATTTTTGGAGACATTGCATTATGGTACCATAATTTTTACAAAGAACTTATCAGACTTGATCTGAGTTTTGTGGTACTCTTTGCCCCAATTCCTAGATTAAAAAATATTCCCTCTAAATATACGGAAAAAAAGAAAGTTTGTTGGAATGAGAGGTTAAATGGAGGATAAGCGGTTGAATAGGAAAAGGGAAAATCATGGCCACCCTCGTTTTCATGGAATAAAGTTATTTGACTCCTTTTTGCAGCAGAAAAAGTAATCCCGGTTAAAGGGTTTTAACCTGTCTTCAATGAAAAAAAGTTATTCCTCAAAAAATAAACACCTTTGGCTGAATAGCTCCAAGTTCCACCACTTGACCTGGTTTAGCCTGCAATCAAGCGCGCCCTCTAACATGCTTGTTTTTTTTTTCATGTTTATTTGGTTGAAATGTAGTAACATATCTAATTAATGGTCCTAATTTATTAAATCAACGTATCCCCCATTAAAGTGATAACAGCCCCCTCTCTTAATTCCTAAGCGCTCGCTTCCTCCCTTAATTCCTGAGCGCCCGCTTCCTCCCTTAATTCCTAAGCGCTCGCTTGATGGGGCAAGCGTTGAAGGAAAAGGGTATAAAATAGGAACCCATCCTAAGGTTTCATTACGAAGGGTTCTCTAAGGGTTCAGAACACTATTCTCTCAAGAGAGATCCTAAGGTTTCTGAATACGGTTCTCTCAAGAGAGATCCTATAGTTTCAGAACAAGGTTCTCGAGAGAGATCAAGGTTCGTCCTCGAGAGAGATCTTAAGGTTCTATAGAGAGAAACCTAAAAGTGGAGGCATTGGAAATGAGTCCCTGATCAAGAGCAATCATGAAGGCATACACCATCTGGATGCGAGAGCTCATTGATTAGAAGACCGATCCATCGAGAGGAAGAGGAAAGATCAAGAAGATCAATCGATATCGTTAAGGAAGGAAGATCTCCCGTGCAGTCCATAGGAAGATCAGATTCCTTACCACCATTAAATAATAATGGCTGGAGGTAATTATATTTAAGTAAATTAAGTCTAACATTTGGTATCAGAGCAAGGTTAAAACCTCTGCCTTATTTGCGATGATTTCTATTAAGTTTCTCTTTTCAAGCCGTTAATGCCGCGTGTTTTCCGTTTTTAGTTTTCGGATCAAAGGTTGGTTTCGATCAGTTCTGATCACGGAATTGACAGAAACCATTAAAAATAATTCAGATTCCGATTTTGCGGAAACAAAACGTGGTCTATTAAAGATTTCTTTCTAGCATTAAATGTTTCCCAGATTTCTTTTTATGGTATTAAAGAGATAGCATTAAAGAAAGAAAAAGAAAAGAAACGTAGCTTTAAAGAAAAGAAAAACTAAAGGAGAGAAATGAAAAACTAAAGGAGAGAAATGCAGCGGAAACGTGGCTTCAATAACCACATCGGTGAAATATTAAAAAGAGGAGAGAAAACTTTCGGTTTTCGTTTTTCTCGCTTATGGTCTTTCCGTTCTCTCACGATTTAAAATATGGATTGGTTCGATTTTAAATGCATTTATTATCTGTTTAATGTTTTATTAAATCATGTAACATGATTTATTTTTATCATTTGTTTCTTGAGTTTAAATTTTTGTATTAAAATACGCCTCCTGAGTCTCTATGCCTACGGTGGTTTGCATAGACTGGCCCAAGGGAATAATGAGCTACGGCCGGACGTGTTTTAATTAACAAAAATTTTTTCTTAAGATGATAATTTTAAAATTCATTAAATAGATATTGAAATGTTCTGTTCTGCATACTAGATTTATTCTATGCATGAATTTGGTGGTAGTGTAAAAATCACAGTGCAAATCCTTTCAAGGTCTGATTGGTCATTTGGTGTCTAGAAAGGTAAAGAGATTGTGGTTACTTAATTGGTTCCGTTGACTGACCTAAGGAAAGCAACGGGGGGACCCCCACTTCTCTTTCACTGGCCTGGCCAATTTGACTAACTCGGATCTTGATTTGGAAATGTTACATTGATTAAGATCACTACCTAATAATCATGCTAAATTGGTTAATCTATATGCATTTAATGTCATGTGATCAATATGATGTTGATTAATTGAGGAGTAGCCACAGCATCTTTGATTAATCAAAATTATATATTGAGTTGCAAAGATCACATAAGGTTAGATGACATTAATTGTGACTAATTATATTAATGTAATGAATCTTATCCCACAGGAATTTTTGTTGCACTAATATAATTAATTAGGATGCGATAACAAATTATTTTCTTAATTACCCACAGGAATTAAGAAAGGAATATAATTTGTTAGTCACATCATTAAGCTAATGAGTCTATTTGAGTATAATAACTTAGCCCACAGGTAGTTATTGTATGTTATTGATTCATGTTATTGCATGTTTACATTGGTAAAATATGACATCAGTTATATGCCTCAAATTCAATTACATGAACATGATTTATTTTTTATGCAGCTATTATGCCTGTTAATATTTCTGATATGAAATGTGACATTCCCGATTTAAGTGGTGATAATTATAAATTATGGAAGGAGAGAATTCTTCTTCAATTAGGGTGTATGGATATTGACTATGCTATCAGGAAGGATGAACCACATTTAGTTACATCTACTAGCACTCAGGCTGAGATTGCTGCGTATGAACGATGGGAACGGTCCAATCGCCTCAGTATGATGTTCATACGTACTAAAATTTCTGCTAGTATACGTGGTTCAATTCCTGAGTGCAAAAATGTCAAGGAACTTCTGAAGGCTATTGATGCACAATTTGAGTCTTCAGATAAGGCAATGGCTAGCACCCTAATGACAAAGTTATCATCAATGAAGCTCACTACGGTTGGAGGTGTGCGTGAGCACATCATGAAGATGAGGGACATTGCGGCTCAGTTGAAATCCCTAGAGGTTGAGATGTCGGAATCTTTCTTGGTGCACTTTATTTTGAGTTCACTCCCACAGCAATATAGTCCCTTCAAAATATCTTACAATACACATAAGGACAAATGGTCAATTAATGAACTTCTGACCATGTGTGTTCAAGAGGAAGGGAGGCTGATTTTAGAAATGGGAGAAAGTGCACATTTAGTCACTCAGAGAAAGACTAAAGCTCCCAAAGCCAAACGCAAAGGAAAGGGTAAAGTATCCATCCATACAGAAGACAAGAAGGAGTCCAAGTGCTTCTTTTGCAAGAAGAAAGGACATATAAAGAAAGATTGTCTCAAATTCAAAGCTTGGCTTGACAAGAAAGGTACTCTAACCTCATTCGTATGTCATGAATCCAATTTAGTTATATGTCATAACACATGGTGGATTGATTCTGGTTCTACAATCCATGTTTCAAATACCTTGCAGGGTTTTCTAAATCAAAGGAAACCATTGGGAAGTGAACAAAGCATCTATTCAGGAAACAAGATGGGTTCACATGTGGAAGCAATTGGAACGTGCAGACTTATTTTACATTCTGGTTTTGTTTTGGATTTGGAAAAGACATTTTATATTCCAAGTTTCTCTAGAAATTTGATTTCAGTGTCAAGGCTTGTACCAGCAGGATATTCCTTTAATTTTAATAAAAGCTCTGTTGATTTATTTTATAAATCTAAGCTTATTGGGAATGGTACACTGTCAGACAATCTTTTCCAAATCAATCTGAAAAATAATACCACCTATAATGTGATGCACGCCCAAACTGGTATGAAAAGATGTGTTATAAATGAGAATTCCTCTATTTTATGGCATCGGAGATTAGGTCATATCTCCATTGACAGAATTAAAAGATTAGTAAAAGATGGAGTACTTGATACTCTTGATTTTACTGATTTTGACACTTGTGTGGATTGCATAAAGGGAAAGCAAACCAACAAGTCCAAGAAAAATGCCAAGAGAAGTTCGGAAATACTGGAGATCATACATACGGATATCTGTAGCCCAGATATGGATTCGTATGGTCAGAGATACTTCATCTCATTTATTGATGACTATTCACGATATATGTATCTCTACCTACTTCATAATAAGAACGAAGCATTAGATGCCTTTAAGGTATTTAAGGCAGAAGTAGAGAAACAATGCGGCAAGCAAATTAAAATCGTGAGGTCAGATAGAGGTGGAGAATATTATGGTAGATACACTGAGAATGGACAAGCACCTGGTCCGTTTGCTCGGTTTCTTGAAGAAAATGGAATTGTTGCACAATACACCATGCCAGGGTCTCCTGACCAAAACGGTGTAGCTGAAAGGAGAAACCGAACATTATTGGACATGGTAAGGAGCATGATTGTCAGCTCTAAGTTACCTAAATCCTTGTGGACTGAAGCTCTTAAAACTGCTACGTATATATTGAATCGGGTTCCAACCAAGGCTGTTTCCAAAACGCCATTTGAGTTATTTAAAGGTTGGAAACCGAGTCTGCAACATATACGTGTTTGGGGATGCCCATCTGAAGTAAGAGTCTATAATCCACAAGAAAAGAAACTAGACCCAAGGACTATCAGTGGATACTTTATTGGATATGCTGAGAAGTCCAAGGGTTATAGATTTTATTGTCCATCTCACAGCACTAGGATTGTGGAATCAAGAAATGCAAAATTTCTTGAGAATGACTTGATCAGTGGGAGTGATCAATCTCAGTATTTGGCTTCTTCTGAGAAAGATCATTCAGTTATTCCAACTTCCACTTCAAGTGAGGGATTGGTTGTTATTTATAGCACTCCTCAAACTCAATTAAGTGCCCAACAACCAGTCATTGAGATTTCACAAGCTGATGGTAATCTAGAAGATCGTGTTGTTCATCAACAATCAGTTGTGCAAGATACTCCTCAAGAGGTCATTGACACAACATTAAGAAGATCAACTAGAATAAAGAAATCAGCAATTCCTGGTGATTATGTTGTGTATCTACATGAATCTGACTATAACATTGGAGCCGAAAATGATCCTGAAACGTTTTCACAAGCCATGAGTTCTAAGGAATCAAACTTATGGTTCAATGCCATGAAAGAAGAGATGGAATCTATGGCATCTAATCGAGTCTGGGATCTTGTTGAGTTGCCTGATGGTGTAAAAGCCATTGGATGTAGATGGATCTTCAAAATAAAGAAAGACTCGCAAGGCAACATTGAGAGATATAAAGCAAGACTCGTTGCCAAAGGATTCACTCAGAAGGAAGGAGTCGACTACACTGAGACATTTTCTCCTGTATCCAAGAAAGACTCTCTCCGAATAATCATGGCATTGGTAGCTCATTTTGATTTTGAGTTACATCAAATGGATGTGAAGACCGCATTCCTTAATGGAGATCTAGAGGAAGAGGTTTACATGAAACAACCTGAAGGATTTTCCTCTAGTGATGGTGAGCATTTGGTTTGCAAACTTAAGAAATCCATATATGGATTGAAACAAGCCTCACGTCAGTGGTATTTAAAATTTCATGATGTGATCTCTTCCTTTGGTTTTGAAGAGAACATCATGGATCAATGTATATACCAGAAGGTTAGTGGGAGCAAAATTTGTTTCTTGGTCCTATATGTGGATGACATTCTACTTGCAACCAATGATAAAGGGTTGCTACATGAGGTGAAACAATTTCTCTCTAAAAATTTTGATATGAAAGATATGAGTGAGGCATCTTATGTCATTGGCATTAAGATCCATAGAGAAAGATCTCGAGGCATTTTGGGATTGTCTCAAGAAACTTATATCAATAAAGTCTTGGAGAGATTTCGGATGAAAAATTGTTCACCAAGTGTTGCACCTATAGTGAAGGGTGACAAGTTCGCTTTGAACCAGTGCCCTAAAAATGAACTTGAACGGGAACAGATGCACAACATTCCATATGCTTCAGCTGTTGGAAGCCTAATGTATGCTCAGGTTTGCACAAGACCTGACATAGCATTTGCAATAGGAATGTTGGGAAGATATCAGAGTAATCCAGGTTTAGACCATTGGAGAGCTGCTAAAAAGGTCATGAGGTATCTTCAAGGGACCAAGGACTACATGCTCATGTATAGACAAACTGATCATTTGGAGATAGAGGGCTACTCAGATTCGGACTTTGCTGGCTGCGTTGATTCTCGGAAATCAACATCAGGATTTATATTTATGTTAGCTGGTGGAGCCATATCTTGGAGAAGTGCAAAGCAGACCTTGACTGCTACCTACTATGGAAGCAGAGTTCGTTGCTTGTTTTGAGGCTACATCGCAAGGTGTATGGTTGAAGAGTTTCATCTCAGGGCTTAGAATTGTTGACTCCATTACTAGGCCAATTAAATTGTACTGTGACAATTCAGCTGCTGTATTTTTGGCTAAAAACCATAAGAGTGGTAGTCGAAGTAAACATATCGACATTAAGTATTTAGCCATAAGAGAACGTGTTAAAGAGAATAAAGTGGTCATAGAACACGTTAGCACTGAATTGATGATAGCTGATCCTTTAACTAAAGGCATGCCAATTAAGAAGTTTAAGGATCATGTGATAAGAATGGGAGTTGGTCCCATGATATAATTGTATTGATAACAATTTGTACAATGAAACTCTTATTTCAAGCGTTTGTTTATTTCTCATTCAGGTGTACACGTTATATGACTTTTGAGAAATGACAAACTTTTCTTTTGGACTCAGAATAAACATATGGTTTATTCATTATGTTATGTTGTCACATTTGGAATGGTGATAAAGAAATTGAATGCATTGTAATACATAGAAGATAATACTCAATTATAGAGGACCTATCGCTATGATTCATGTATTTAGTTTCTTGTTCAGTGTTGATAAAATATACGGACCAAGTGGGAGAATGTAGTAACATATCTAATTAATGGTCCTAATTTATTAAATCAACGTATCCCCCATTAAAGTGATAACAGCCCCCTCTCTTAATTCCTAAGCGCTCGCTTCCTCCCTTAATTCCTGAGCGCCCGCTTCCTCCCTTAATTCCTAAGCGCTCGCTTGATGGGCAAGCGTTGAAGGAAAAGGGTATAAAATAGGAACCCATCCTAAGGTTTCATTACGAAGGGTTCTCTAAGGGTTCAGAACACTATTCTCTCAAGAGAGATCCTAAGGTTTCTGAATACGGTTCTCTCAAGAGAGATCCTATAGTTTCAGAACAAGGTTCTCGAGAGAGATCAAGGTTCGTCCTCGAGAGAGATCTTAAGGTTCTATAGAGAGAAACCTAAAAGTGGAGGCATTGGAAATGAGTCCCTGATCAAGAGCAATCATGAAGGCATACACCATCTGGATGCGAGAGCTCATTGATTAGAAGACCGATCCATCGAGAGGAAGAGGAAAGATCAAGAAGATCAATCGATATCGTTAAGGAAGGAAGATCTCCCGTGCAGTCCATAGGAAGATCAGATTCCTTACCACCATTAAATAATAATGGCTGGAGGTAATTATATTTAAGTAAATTAAGTCTAACATGAAATTGATGAGCAAATCTCTCTTTGGATCCATAGTCTGAAGCAAAATATATAATCCCAGTGCTATGCATGAAAACTTCCAGTCTTCCAGATTCCAACAATTGTTTTTACTTCCATAGGATAGTTTTATTGGCAAATCGTTCTAGTGAAAGTTTCAGAGTTTATTGAAGACACCAAGTTGTCTCAGTATTGTTGTACAAACTCAGGAGGCAGTTAAGTGCAGAGCTTTCTCATTTCTCCTCCTTGTTCTCCTTCCCTTCCTCCTTTTTCCATCAAATGAAATGGCAAGCAACATACAAATTATGAACGATAATCCGGAACCCTTGTTCAACCTCTGCAATGTGACTCATAAATTTCTACATGTTGTGGGGACCTTTGGGATAAAATCATCAGCTTTGGTCCTTTATCTCTGATTTAATGCATTTTTTTCCTTTTCCAAATAGGAAAGCATTTCCATTTCTACCGCAGAGATGAGATTTTTCTCAGAAGTTTAGACACGTAGGCATAATGCACACTTGGTTCGCAAGGCTGCATGGATAAATAACCTTCAATGATTGCAAATTGTTGGGATAATGCAAACTAAAGTAGTCATGTTTTTATATGTTTCTTGGGATTGAGAAGGAAAAAGCTCAATGCTTCTTACTATGTCTTAGAAAATATCCTTTTAATAATAATAATTTAGTGACACACAAAGTTTAAATTAAACTTTATCTGGTATTAATCCAACGAAGAATGAAGAAGCTGATCAGAACTCATGGGACTTGGTCACAACTTTTTTTTCTTTTTTTTTTTGAGTAGAGTTAGTCATGATTTCACTGATCGTACTCATTTCATCTACTTTTCCAAATGATTTGCACTTCTTTATCATTTCTAGTAGATTATCTGGCAACTTTTTTAAAAAAAAATTGTATAAAAATAATTTGACTCCACAAGAGAAGGTTATGACACTACACGGGATGCAGTTCACTAGAAATGAATAGCAAATAGAATTAGGGGTGCAACTTGGGCCGGGTTCAATCCGAACCCGGCCCACGGAACCCGATT